>SAYR01004446.1:1274682-1287029 GCA_004382745.1 Argopecten irradians irradians
TAAAATATAAAGCTATACCCTGTGGTTGGCTCCATGATGACTCACTGATTAAAATCCTTTCCCTTTACCGCCTAGCTGGGTCCATATACTATATATAGCTAGGGGCCAATATATCTAGATTTACTGATAAGAGGTCTAGATGAAGTAGCCAAATGCCAGCATAATACTGGTACATGTAACACACTGGAGCAGGACTTAATTAGTAACATTCACATAGGCAGCATAAATTACAAATTACCAAAGTTTGCTATATTGTAATTATTATAGAACTTAAATAATGTATGATTTGAAATATGTATTTATTTTATATAAATATATTACGAAAACTGAGGTTGATTGTTTTGGATATAAGATATAATGTTGATCGAATCTTGAAAAAGACTTAATTTCGCTACATCAAAACGTTTGGAAACTACATTCTTTATATTTATACTTTACAAAGACATATTTTGCAGAATAATGTATCAAAATTAACTTTATCTCTGACAAATAAGTTCATATTTGCTGGCCTATCTTGCTATTGATATTGTTAAAGGAACATGAACCTAAATAAACCATGTCAATTTGAGTAAAATACATAATTAAGACGTGTCAGATACCTCACTAAGTAATATATATTAGTTATTGTGCAAATGTGTAAAACTAAATAATTAGAATGGAAATTCCATCTTTCTGTATTTTGAACCGGCCTGGTCAAATTTTCTAGACTGAGTGTGATAAAAATAGTAGTGTTGGATTTTAGTGACCTCCCACAATGCACTGCACAAATTAAATGAATGTAAACAAAATGGTGGGTCAAAAACGCGGATGAAGCGAACACAAACGAATTCCGAAAGAAAACAGAGTGCGCAAAGAGTCAGTAACCTGGGCGATTGGGAAAGTAGGCAAATATGAATGGATCGCTGAAATGCAAGAGACAGGAGCATCTTCCCACTTTATACTTGCGTGATGTACATATGTTCAATGAGTCAAGTACCTCCCTTCGCGGTGCCTCGTCGAATGAAAAGTCTCGTTTCACTTTTTGACTTATCGTTATTACGTTTAATTCAAATTGTTTTATAACAAATTTTAACAAATATGACTTAAAATTCATTTGTCACCAATCATAAATAAGAATATAATCTTAAAATGTTGAAAACAAATATTCCTTGTCATGTCAGCAAGTTTTTGTTCATTATAGCCTCGCTTACGGCCAGCATTCGTTTTGTGTTCCAAAAATAGAATATGACGGTCTATTTTTATCAGTTTTTGGGGTAGGTATTCCCCACGTTTTCCTGTCGTTTTAGATAACCAATCGTTGTAATAAAATATTCAATAAACATATAAAACCATATCTAAGCATACAGAACAACTTATCTAAGGTTCATGTCCCTTTAACTGGAAGTTAATTGGTAACTGTTCTGTTTAAATCAAGTATTTCAAAATAAGTAGGACCTACCTACCTGGTCCGTATTTTGTAAGTAACAGCATTACTCAAAATAAGTAAATAATGTTTGTTTGGAGACCAATCTTAAATTAAATTTATACAAATCTATCTCAGTAATTCTTAATCAATTTGTTGGAAAAAAATATTTCATATTTTTAACTATACTGTATTTTATGAGTGCATTTCTTTTTTTATCACAACTTACTATTCTGTGACCTATATGATAAGTAATGAATTGCTATATAGCATCTTACACTTGTTGTTTTCCTTTTCTAGTATTCTGTGATGAAGTTATTTTGTGATTTATGTACTTTGACTTACAAATGTATGTTAGTTGTTATTTTACTTGGGGAATCTCTTGAAATATAAAAAGACCATTTAAGTATATTGCAGTAAAACAATTACTTGAAAAATACTTGTAAAACCATAAGTAAAAATCTCTCTAGATAAAAAGTAAAGTATGTACCTGTTTTTTACTCAAATCTGTACTAAGTAAAGTTTCCAGTAAATAGTTAACTTGTTGTAAGTAATTCAGACAACTTTAAGTAAATCTTAAGGAATCATCTAATAATTACAGGTAATGCTTAATAAAACTTCAGTAATGTATATTTACTTGATACAAGCAATTTCTTATTACTAAGTAATATGTTTTCTGAATGTAGTATAGACACGGTTGCTAATATGTTAAGTTCGATAATGAAATTAATGACATCATAATGGAAATGAATGGCATTGAAGTATTTCGCACTATACGGGTACATGAGTGCAACTGCTTCAAACATTCGCAGTTACCGTTGAGATTAATAGCAATGCCCAGATATGCTACAAAAACAAATACCTGTGACGATATTTGTTCAGATTTTGTCGAATGAAGTCAAAATCGATGATAATTGTAATGTGTATGCAAATGTTTGTTGCAGTGGCGCGATTTCTACTATGCGTTCAACCTGGGACGAACATTAAAAAACTTAAATCACAATAATTATAAAACACAAAAGTAATGAAGAAACTGATATTTAAACTCCTACTAATTGGATTCAATTCGGCACAAATTATAAGTAATTCATAAAAATCAATACTGTTATAGATTTTTTCAATGTGCTATTGAAGGAATGACTTTCGTTGTCTAATCAATAGTTCTGTCAGTTCAGATCTACGTTACATCCTGTATAGCTGATTTTTTTTTTTTTAATTTATTGAACTTTACCAGAAGCCGTGTTTTGTCCGCCCGTCCGGCCTGGTCTGGATTCTATTTCATATACGTTTTCATATCTGGCATGCTCGGTGTACCTAGGGGTCGCCTACCACAGTTAGGTCAATATTACCTGTATTTAACCTTTGACATCATTCTCAATAATGAGCATAGTCCTTTCAACAGCCAGGGTGAACATAACCAACACCGACCTTCTGAGATTACACTGCAACTCTCTCACGAGGGCACCAAAGAAATTAAATAGTTCAGCAATTTTGGAATGATGTTCATATATACTGTAAAGGCCAATCTGTTGTGAATGTGTAATGACAAGAATAATGAAGGAAATAACATGACTTTCTAAGGAATCATCATATATATATATATTGTAGTATCCTGTAAACTTTGATGTTTAAACTAAACATTTGTACCGCGTTATGATGACAGGGATATCGAGAATTTGAGGTATCTTACAACATTTTATTGGTACACTGTATAACTATGTACAATAAACAATACATGCAGAAAGACGGATTCTGGTTGTTTTATATAATCCATACAACCATTGACGAAAGTTAAACAAAGGTAAAACTAAATGGCAATAAAATAAAATCATATCAGTTTACTAGAATAAAAGCGTCTCAAACACATGTTGAGAGGGTTAATATCGGGCTCTACTATGCTGTTGGAATTAGTAAATATCCCGGTACAATGAATGGACATTCGTATTCAAACTTTCCAGAACTGCAATATAAAAGTGTTCCTCTATGCTACAGACTCACTGGTGATTACCTAGAGGTTAACATCACAAACACATTATCATTACACCTCAATTGTTAAAAGTTTGTATGTTTTCCCTTGTTTATGTAGAATCAAGTGTTTGTTTTTGGTTATTTTTTTAATACATCTGCATTCATTTCTAACGAAACATATAGTGATTAGCATTAACTTTATATGTGCCGCATTTTTATACTTACTAATCAAGATAAGCTTTCAATATATTATTCATCACCACAAGTTACCAACATTTTGAAAATTACAGTACTTTCAGTGCATTGGTTTTAATTTTACAAATACAAATAATAGCAGACAATGCTTTTTAGCAGTACTGCTAAAAATCAGTTTATATACATCTATAGCGAAGCGAAATGGGTACCTACTGTCAGACCCTGAAGCCTAATTGTGGTCTACACTTTCATTTAACACTGGTCTTTGCATGTATTGGCTCTTTTCACGGATAAACATCAAGCGAACCCGAAGACAAATTGTAACACGTGTGCATAGTGGTTTTGTCAGCTTGGACCGGTCGGCTTAGGCGATCTAAAATTCGCCCAGTGGTGAGAAACTGTACAACACTATAACATGTGTTCTCGTGATATAACTTGTATCTTTCTTCATTGCGGCGAAACTTGAATTGTTTTTCAAAAAATGTACTGACAACACGATACAACATCCATCATACGGATTTACTTTTAAACAAACATTAAACATTACATTTTAGTCAATGCGATCATTTGTTTAATATGTGATTTTATTACACAGCTATTGCCATCGGTCGTATTACTCGGAGTCGCATTTACATGGTGCCTAACGGCAGAATGAATACGATTTGAATAATGGATTTCGAAGATTGGTTGGAAACGTCAGTAATAAATAATGTATATGTTTTTAATTTCGCTAAGTGAAGGAGGTATGTGATGGAGTATCCAAGTCTGTCTTCCTGCTTGTCGTGCGTAAAGATATATATATATATATTTATTTTGAGTTTTTGCTGTATATGTATCACATACCTGGATACTAGTTCACAAGTCACATCACGTATTTAATATTACAAATATAACATGGAAACATATCAACGATTTGTAAGTGTTCCATTTCAGGCATTTAGATATCCAGGACAGAGAGATGTCTGTGTTACTTTTACGACGTCATTGTACCAGTAGAGAATCAATGCTTTGTATCAAGTGATGTATTCCAACGATTTACTGACGAAATGAATGAATAAACGAAGTCGATATTTGATAGACACGGACCTTCAGCAAACCGTTCAAAGTATATGGCGGGTAATATCTTAAATGTCGAAATTGACAAAATGAATGGTTAACTATACCAAGCCTCAACGGATGGCCAGATAAAACGCTGAAATACGACAAAATATGTCATGACTGTTAGATGATCCCTGTTGGTGATAAAATGCCTCCTATCGCATTCCTACAATGGGGAATTATCTCACTCACGATCAGTGTTGATTGTCTGGTCTTCTGAAGTTCTTTCACAAATATATATCTAATGTGATGAAAAAAATACTTGGTGTTACAGATATCGTGCCATCACACATTATGAGAACGGTTGTATCAATTCCGTTCTATGGGAAAGCAGTCATATCGTTGTAGAATGATACTCACAAATCCGTTTGTCCCATGCTTTGTTTGTACATTTCATTTAAAGCCTGGAGGTTGTTCAAACTATTTATATGAAAATAGAAAAATATGTTTTAATGAAAGTTTAATTATATTTCAGCATATTTTTTTCCGACTTCTTATATGGGAGTTTATGCACAGGGATTCCTGAAAGTAAAATGTAAAAAGAAACTCTGTCACCACAAGCCTCAATATGGGCAGTTCCATGACTATTGACCCAGGTAACCAAGGTAGCCAATCAATATCAGATCGAAGCCTACAGAAGATACATCAATATGGTCATCTATATCATGTTTGGGGTTACACCCTACTCCAGAACTACTTAGAATATTATGTAATTCTCTGTCTATCGGTTAAAAGTATATCAAATGACAAACAAAAAATACCTTGCGTTGTCTTCCTCACGTTCCTGTTCCGAACTCGGAGACACCACCAGACGTGACTCAGCATTGGTTTACCATCAGGCCAGATAGAGCATCGATAAAGGATAATCGATAACGGATAACGAAATGTTCGGAGACATCAGTGGGGCACAGTCTCTCAATGCTATCTTTGAACATTGGCAGAAATAATGCCTATGAGCGATTTGAACGTATGCAGTTTTCAACATTTACTATTTTGTGTGTTTGAACGCAGATGCAAGTGTAGATGTTGATGGTTTTGACATATAGCTGAAATAGTACGCTAGACTGATCTATTTATCATCCTGTCTTAAAAGCCCGGACATACTTGTGCTTTTAGTGCACGCTGGCGTATTTTAGAAATGTATGAGGAAGTAAAGGTATGCTTTGATATAAGAACGTTATAATAAGTTATGATACGCGGGATAAAATGTAATAATGCGGGTATTACTAGATACACTTATGTAGGTTTCACAATAGCGTCCTACGCTGTCCTACGATTCGATACGCTCATTTTAGGAGTTAGGTTAGTGACATAGGTAAGACCTAGTCACACTTGCGCTATTTATGTTCATTGCATTCTTGACAGTTTGCTTTCTTTAGAATTCGAGTACCGAATTGACGAAGTGTCTTGATTCCTTGGGTAAAATGTTTGTGGGATCCTCCTGCAGGTTCATGAGCTCACGGGAACAGTAAGTCTCGCCTACTCACCAAGGATCGGGCTACAGAGCTTTATCATTCTTACAAGAAAGGATGTTTTGGTACCTTCTAATAATCAGTGATTCATCCTTCATCTGTTTACCCCCAGGAAAATTAACTTGTCCAGTAATGATCATTTCGCTCATTTACGCAGGAATGGGTCATCTTCTCAGTAGCGACAGACTCGAAATACGATCCAAGTGTTCCCGGTCGTCACTTTGTGTCAACAGGCATAATCGTCTAGAACAAGCGAATCGCCACGCTTTCAGATCAATTCAGACCATTTCTTGAATCTCAAAAAAGTGAAGGCCAAGGATTCCTTTCAATTACTTTATTTGTGCAACTACTGCATCAAAGTAAAACATCCCTGCAGCCTTCAGGTTTTTATCCATAAAAAAACCTCCCTGACCAAGAGACTTTGAAGGTTCACTTTCATTAGCTGCCAGACCGCGTCTTTTTAACTTCTCTCAGATTTTGGTCTCCGCTCTTGATGGAATTTCTCATACACTTCTTGTGACAAGATTGTCACAGTAAGCTCCGGTATCCGCCAAACAGCTTGCACATTGGTATGCTTGAAAGCTTCTGCATTGATATACAGTCCAGCCTTCCTGATGCTGCAGAGGATACTCCGATTTCCGGCTGATTGGTTTACTCTCCGCCTTCTTGTTCTATGCCTGACTGGATTAGCAGCTCCATTCGATTTCTATCTGATTTCTTTTTGAGGCTGATGGACAGGCAATCCACTACGAAAATTGTTCCCTGCTTCATGACACTTAAAACAGCGTCGCTTCAAGGTTCGAATCCTTCCCTACCTTTGTTTTTTGCCTGATCGGGCTTATAATGTTTTTCACTTCCCGATTGTAACTGGGCTGATTACTGCCTTGGCATCTTTTCCAACTTCTGTGGATGTCTTTCTCAACATGGGATTCCATCCCAGACTTCTCAGTCTCGCACTGGAATGGTTTGGCAATCAGTACCCTCCATGTACTTGGTATTCCTTCAATAGGCATGACCATCATTTCCCATGTTTTTTCTGCTTTCTTATAAGCCTCAAACTCAACCGCCAGATGAATTGCATAATGTAAGGTTTCTCAGGTCTCGCTTGTTTTAATGGCGAAATACGCCATATCCGAATCAGCTTATTGATTGCTAGAAACTGTTGCTTGGCCAAAAGTTTCTCTCACTGCCACTTCAACAGTTGGATAGGTTAATTAACTAACTACGAATATGCTTGACCCAGCTCTGGAAGTGTTTTCATTTGCCCTCTGCCATCCTTTTTTCCAACAATTTTTGTTTTGTGTTTTTTTTGTTGGTTTTTTTAGTACTGGACAATGTTTATGTGTATAAGTGCGTTTTCTTGACAAGTGAAGATTCCGATTTTTTTTTTTGTACTCTCGATAAAGTTCAGTTGATTTGGTGGGCAAATCCTTTTGCTCGAGAGCTTTCACTATGAGAAATAGTAATCTTGGCCTTCCTGGTAGGTAAGTCACGCAAAGGTTATACCCTGAAGGCTTGTTCCTCTCCACATCACAGCAATAAGATATAGTCCATCTCATACTCTGGACCAGCTGGATTAATTCGAGCCACATGTCTCAAAAGAGACAAATAATCCCTCCAATGGTGTCCGTGCCATCATATGTAAGAGGCTTTTACTGGACACATGCTTTACATTTGGGTTTCCTACTCAATGATTGGTCCTCATAATCAATATCATCCAAATCAGCGAATCGACTTTGATACGTTCTCCTCCGCTGAGGGGAAAATAATAGCTTGATACATCTTCTTTCTCGATAAATGCGAGCTGTACCTCTTTGGATTTCTGTCTCGAATAAGTGATATTGTCTGGTCTAATATCATCAAATCCGCGAGGAATGGGTTTTTCCGAAAAATCTCACTTAATAGGAGTGCTTCTGCCCCCTTTACTTCGGACTCCAAAATTTCCTTCGTGGAATGAATTTATTTCAGTCTTGCTGACTAGCAGACCTCGGCAGGCTCTGATTCTGAACATCTAGTTGGCGGGTAAACTGTTCCTGCATTTTCCTCTATCTCCCTTCTCAATCTCATGAAGATGAAATATCTTCAGGCGTGCTCATACTGCTATATAAATCAGCAATATCTGCCCTTTACCTCAGAAGTTATGCCATCTGCAATAATAGATGTTATATCCAGAATCTCTATAATGACTGCTTCCCTTCGACAATCTGTAGTTTTTGGTGTAGAGTGAAATCCCGTCCACTATCCTCACCAAAAAATTCATCTCAGAATCTCTCAACTGAGTGCGAGATGTCTCTTCCAGAATCATATTTACAAGCACATATAACAAGTTAAATCTAGAATCAGATTGTTTTTTTAAACGTGGAGTAATCGTAACAGCACAAAATATAGACAAGATCACACCCTGATGCCACCAAATTATGTGACGTTTACCGGGTCCATCCAGTCACAATTAACTGATGATCGTATAGTGTCTATATTACGTACTGTTCCTATGAAATTAACTCAGTGCAAATATATACAAATAATTACGAAGCTGACCTTAGCTGTGATTTCTATATACACCTAAATAAATAGATTAACAATATCAATCCTGACTGATTAGTGATTACTGCAGTGCTCTGAGTCGATCAATGATAAACATATCTTCAAATATACAAACAGCATAAATCAAAAACAGACGGAATAATTATTAGATGTTAACTAACAAATACTGGAGTGATCTATAGCCTAATGCGAGTAGTCTCCCGCTACCTCGGGTGATTCGATATCCCTACTCGTACATATTATAACCAAGACTACGAATAAAATCATGTAATATTATCTATTTAAGAACCTTTCATAAAGGCCTAACACAACAAAGCTACCGAGTGCTACTGAACACTCACGTTTACCGGGGGAGTACTCCTTCAGAGCAATCACTCCAGCTGGATTCACACACATCATTAACATATACATATTTACAGAGTAACTATATCACTAGTTCTCTCAATGATTTCACGTAAACGCAATTCATTCAACGAGCATCCCAACGCTTCAGTTTTTAACAACTTACTCTCCAGAGTATATAAACGCGGAGGAGGATAAGCCTTTTCAGGCACGTCAATCCTCCGAATCTCAACTCTAAGTTATTATCACTGGACGTATATAGGCAAGCTGTGTCCAGGCACATCTATATTTACCGTTGTATTAACCACTTAGGTGTTTTTCGCTTCAGCAGCTCGTCCAACAATAAGAAAAATCTCGTTGAAAACCGCGGCCTTTATATAGCTGCCGGGCAACGACATTTAGCGGCCCTCTATTTACAATATCCTAGCTCTAGAACGCTTAACTTACATATAGCTTAACAATACAAGCGTCTACTTGACGGCAAAACTAACAGACAAAATAGGAGTGGACAGCGATTCCGGATAGCATGGGTAATACAACCGTATTTCAATCACAAAAAAGGACCCATTTTATCAAAAATGTACCGTTGCTCACTTTCTAGTTCAAAACTTTAATTTCAAAATTCAAAAAAATTCAAAATCTGGCATTACAAACATGTTTTTTAATCTACGACAAGCTTAAACCCTGTCCACAAGGCAACAATCGACTAAATTTGCCAGGCCATACATATACATCCGCCGGACATTTTACACTTTTTTCTTCAAATTTATCATTTTTGAAAAGCTACATATCCAAAAGGTCTGATTACTAGATGGGGTTTTTTTATAGCATGAAAATTGAAACAATTTTGAAATGAAAATACCCTTAATAAATATTGAACCTAGACTTTTGACTTTGACTTATCTATATGCATAGGTAGTGTACTGCAGGGATAAGTGAACAACTGAAATGAACTAGAAGATCAGGGGGAAATAACTCATATTCTCTACCCCACCCGACATTTTTGGAATTTTCTACCAAAACATATCTAGAAACTGAGTATTAAAGCAAAACAAAGTTCCAGAACTGGCTTAAATACTATAGAAGTATAACTTAGTAAACAAAGCATTAAGACAATGATTATTACAATATTATGTCATAATGTATCTGAAAAAAAAAACAAATTATTAAACTAATAAAATATGGCCAAAATCAGCCGCAAAAAAACTCAAATTTGCTCTTATTTTCTAAAATAAGCTCACTTCAAAATTATAAATTAATACCAATTAATGTAAAAAAAGTAAATTATTTAAACTTTATAGGATTTCAAGGACAGATAAGATAATTGCAAGCGTTGAACCCAAAAGAGCTGATCAGAACTATATTGATATAAACTAGTCAATTCCATGATCTGGATGCGAAAGCATTACAACATTTCATCTCTAAATTTACACAAGCCGTCTTCGTAATGAGCCCGTTCACCAGAGGCCTACAGACAGTGAAAAGTAGACAACTCAAAATTTCACTACACTATTCACTTCGAAGTAATTAATATCACTGATATATAAGAGTTAATACATAGAGAAAAAAGATAAATTATGCTCACGAATTAATAAGCAGGTCATTTATGGAAAGGCAACTCTGTTTTCATGAAATTTATTAACTACCCGTTGGCGGTGTCTCCAAGTTGGGAATTAACTGTTAAACTTATCGGCCTAAAATGTACAATTAACAAATCATGGTTGAAACAGAAGAAATGACTAAAATGAATGCGTAAAGTAGCTGAACACAAAAACAGATTGCGTTTTATATAGATTGATTTAGGTTCCATGGTCTTTTAAGGACGTGTCAATTACTTGTGGGAACCCCGAGTACCCCATTGAAAACCACCCACCTACAGCCTGGACGTATAACCCATTCCTGACCGGTTTTAACCCTAAATATTGAAAAAGAAGTCTATACTGGATGTCTTACAAAACAACACTATCCATTCCATTAATAATATACATAAAATATGTTAGATACACATAAATTATAATTATAGTAATTATGAGAAATAGATAAATACAGGGAAAGATATAATGCCTAAGGCCTAATATTTTGTTTGAATAACTCCTAAGCACAATGTATCACGCGGATTCAGAGAAGTTTACTTAATTTATATTGAAATACACATCCTATTCTAAGTCAGCAGACTTCTTTAAACCACCCCCTCTGTAAGGGCCCCTAGCCACTATGTCAGATTAACCCAAGCCTCGTGTCATAATCGTTACAAAAAATATCTTCTGTATAATCACTTTCAGGATATTGGTACATCTTCTTAGCTTATTAACAACATATGTGTAATGTGAACCTTTTTTTTACTTTAAATTCCCCAAATAATGTTATTGAGACAGAAATGCCCCTGTATTTATAATAACTATCAAATATGTATAAAGTACACGCAAAAATACCACCAACATTCGATTTCCAGTTAAAAATATGCAGATTGAGTTAAGAAAAATGGTGTCCAGGGACGATGAATGACGAAAACGTCATATCCGGTTGTCATCCTATTGAGACTACAGAACCAAATTATTTCCCATAGACGACAATGTTACCGTTTGCCACTGTCCAGGTTAAGTGGAGTTTTCAAGTCTGGTCACCCGTAACTAATTTTGAAGAAGTCCTATAATGATGATTCATATCACATTCCTCTGATTAAAAAATAAGATCTACCATCATGTTAAACCTTAATATTGGGAGTGCCATTTATGTTGAATTCCGCACCAAAATTTGAACCAATTATTTTTTTAATTCCAAAATTGATTACCTCAGAAACAGCCTTGAAATAATTTAACATCGGAAATTATTGCCAAACCCACATATTAAACGTTTGGAACTGATGCGCCCTGAATACTCAATCAGCAGCCTCCAAAAACATTCACCTCTCTATGAATTTTTGTGCCTACAAGGGGATTTCAAGAATTTATTTTAGGTTTGATTCTATAGTCTCTATAGGTACGTCTTGGTACACATCTGTGATAAGGTATGATAAGTTAAAGTACGCTAAAAAGGTGCAATGATGTGGGTATTCCTAACTAGAATAAACGGTAATGTATGTTCTGATACTACGCATTGATACGCTTATTTTAGGAGTTCGATTAGTGGTAGAAATACACTGAGATACGCTTTGAACACATGGACACGCAGAACTCTACGTTGATCTAGGGTTGCCCTAACACTCTTTGACGTTAATGTACACTTCGGTTCCTTATTTTTGAGTCCAAGAACTCATGGGTCTGCATAGATTTCTGCCAGCGTATTGAAAATCGTTTAACAGTTGCTCTCGGACGTATGAGAAGCCC
>SAYR01004446.1:1291064-1318695 GCA_004382745.1 Argopecten irradians irradians
TACTTTACACTGTCTATAGGTCTCATAGAATTGACTAGTTTATATCAATATAGTTCTGATCAGCTCTTTTGGGTTCAACTTTTGCTCTAGAATTGATCTTATCTGTCCTTGAAATCCTATAGAGGTTAAATATTTTACTTTTTTACATCAATTGGTATTAGTTTGTAATTTTGGAGTGAGCTTATTTAGAAAATAAGAGCAAATTTGACTTATTTTGCGGCTGGTTTTTGGTCATATTTTATTAGTTGCACCGTAATTTGTTTTTTCAGATATTTTATGACATAATATGTAATAATAATTTCTTTATTCTTTGTTTACTAAGTTATACTTCTATAGTAATGAGCTAGTTCTGGAACTTTGCTTTGCTTAAATACTCAGTTCTAGATATGCTTTGGTAGAAATTCAAAAAATGTGGGGTGGGGTAGAGAATATGAGTTATTTCCCCCTGATCTTCTAGTTCATTTCAGTTGTTCACTTATCCCTGCAGTGCACTACCTATGCTATAGAGAAGTCAAAGTCAAAAGTCTAGGTTCAATATTATTGAGGTATTTTAATTTCAAAATTGTTTCAATGTTGAAGCAGTCCGGCGGAGGTATATGTATGGCCTGACAAATTCAGTCAATTGTTGCCTTGTGCTCAGGGTTTAAGCTTTGTCGTATATAATATGCATGTTTGTAATGCCAGATTGAAGGTATTGTCTAAAAAAGACATCATTGCATTTTGAAAAGTAAGTTTGAACTAGAAAGTGAGCAATCGGTAAATTTTGATCAAAATTTGGTCCTTTCATGTCTGTATACCAGCTATATATAACATATGCTGCAACGCTGCAGGCAGTATTTATATCTTGTAAGTGATAACGCTTTTTACGACTGTTAAGCCGTCTGCTGTTATAGCCTACCTGTACTCCATCTGTCCTATCATTATCTTTGTCGACCCACATACAGCAGTATTGTTTAAAAGACATCGATTCCAATTAGGGAAGCACGGTTGACATACAGCGTAAACATGTACAAGTATAAAAGTTAAGATATTTGTCTTGTATATTCATTATTTCAAGGAATAAAAACATGATGATAAGACTGTGATGGCAGAGGTTAGGGTTTGTGTTAGTGCACACAGGTGTATGTGTTTGGCTACAGTCACCTTTCATATGTATCGTGCAAGTATCGATGATATTACCTTTGATATGATTATGTACATGTAGTACGTCAAGTCAAACCGTTAATTGTCATCTTATACTAGATCACTGGTTCGATTAATGCACGAAGTTACGTATACAATGTATTATTGCATTCTGGTAAATATGAACATATATCGTACTTTTGTATCGTACTAGATACAATGTACAAGGATCCCAAAGGTCGGCGCACAGTTTTTCCCCAGTCTTGCTAAAATCTGTCGACAATCTAGTGCTTTGAAATACAGCTTCCACGTTATTTTATATTTCAATTTACAATTATTTCAAACTCAATCAAGTGTCACTTTTAAAAATTATCTGAACAATTTTAAAGCCTATACATTTTTGGCTGAATTTTGTTTAAAATGACAGCAAAAATATCTGATCAATATAAGCTGATACGCATTAAATATGTATTGGCTCATGCACACACAATAACTGCACTGTATCAGCAAACATATAGTATGTCTATTTTCATTTTTCATTTTTTTAGCATTTTGTAATGGAAGTCGTTAATAAAAAACACGACTACTCGATGCTCTGCTACTTTAAGCGGAGTTAATAAGATAAAAACAATCGCAGACAGAGATTTTAAAATGATCAATTAATTTATTTTACCAGTAAATATAGTAAATCATTCATATTAGGTTATTGAAAATGTGTTTTACATAAAAATATGATAATAAACATGGCAAACTGGACATGATAAAGGTACAATCTTACACTAACTGAGTTCACACATATGTGATACAGATCTTGCATCACACTTCTAGCTGGTATTAATTCTGAAGGGGGATTCCCTTTTCATACACACACACACACACATACATTTTATGGGAATTCATTTCTAAATGCCATGCTTATATCTTAGAAGTAGGTTCCATATGTGCGTAATAGTGCTGCGTAGTAGATAAGTTCCCGAGAAATCTTTTTTAACCAATCAATCAAAACATTGTTCTCGCTCGTGCGATCGAATCTTTAGCCCCCAAATCCAGTACAAATGACAATATGATTTCAGAAAATAACTATAAATGAATCTACTCATCTTATATCAACTACAACAGTACTATCCATATAATTTAAACTGATGTTACACATGCGTCGGACTAAACAATAGCAATATCCCAGGTCTAATCAATAAAACGACAATACCAACATACACTTGTCATCGTATACTTGGATATGTTTCTTGAGCATTTACTACACACTTTTCATTGCATCTTTTATATATGTACATCTTCCTTCTCTTACTGCACAAGTTGTTTTCAGGAAAAACAGTTAAATCCAATATGGCACATGCTACTGATACATTGACCTCTAACATTTTTTTAAATGAATGTATGATGTGCTATGACGTAGTGACTATGTTGAGAAATATTGTTATGAATGTCAAAATATTAGCTGAAAAATAGTTTGTGTATTTGTTTCATATAAACAATTTGACAAATTATCAATTAAATGGCAAATCAATCATTAGATAATCAGATTTTTATGCATAATACACACTACATGAACTTTCACGTGATAGGCATATGACAGTTTATTTATGATTATTAGTATCTGGTAGTTTTGTCATCATTAAACAGTCATACACTTAAAGGTAGCCAGACAAAACTGTCGATATGTGTTGATCTGGATTGCAGGAACTTCAAAACATCACTCGCGGTTACGCACTCTTGTGGAATGTCCCTCTGCCCAACACACGAGTGCGGTCCAACTCGTCAGATCAACATATATGAGTAGCATTGCATATGTATATCAACTTATGGTATTTTTAATGTGTACGGATAAACTCACAAACTATCAGTCATTAAGTAGTAACCATTATTTTTGTATAACAATATAATAATCAGTTTATGTCAATTCTTTACCCGGTTTCAATAATTTTATACTACATAAACTTCGCTTTTAGCAGCCAAATAACATAACTCAGGTAGACGCTTGGTCAGTGTGGGTAAATACAATGTACAAATACAATCATATGGAAATGTATATAATGGGTCAATAATACATTGTAATTGCGTTTTACAATTGATCACAAACATATAAAGATACAAACAATGACATCAATGATGATACAGACACAATATACTTTACTTTACAAGTAATTTACAAAAACATCAAACCTGAAATATGAATCTCACATAAACATTTCATATTATATTCAATTTTATAATTGGTGTTCGTGCTGGTTTCTGATTCTTTATTAGATTTCTCAGATATATTGATCAAATGCAGTATTCCGGAAACAGGGGTAAACAGCACGCGACTTTACTGAACTGAGCATAGAAATCTCTCGCGCGAGTCCAGCATCATGTGTCAAAAAATGATGGTAATATCCTTTTAGATGTTATGTCATGATGTTTATAACATAAAGCGTAACAGGCTTTTTCAAAAATCCATGACACTAGATCAATCTATTGTGACGTCAGTAGTCTGCAGCTTATGGTGGAAGACTATAAGGTTTGTGCGATTAACGATGATCAACAGAACAAGCAACATATACAATAAGACGGGAAATTGATCCAGCGGTAACATTTTTCTATTCAACCAGTCTCAAAACAATAATCATACATAATTAGTATCGACCTGTTTTCAGGTGGATACGGTGAGTTATTAACCCACGAAAGTGATATTACCTTATGCTTTCGGCCTCGGTTGATATAATTTCATTGTGTTGATAACTCATCGTATCAACATGGAAATAGGCCAAAACTTGTATCATTTATATACAGCTATGAGATATTATACACAGATAGTTTTGCAGTGTGCCGTGCCAAATTTGCATAATTGATACAGCACGAAAGGAAAATATAATTGACAATTCTTTGTCTAAACCAAAGAAAAAAAAGATGATATTAAAAAGTGTAAATGTGGGGTTAACACATAGCGCCACTAAGACATGGTATTTCTTCTACACACAATGCCATATATGTGGTCAATATTGATGATGTATGTGTTGTCTGTGATCTTGTTGGACATCACCGTTCTTTCAGCGTGTCACTCTTTAAAACCTTGCTAAAAGAGAAGAAGCGTGATGGTATTAGTCATCTCGACGAATTGTTTTTCTTTGATGCAAAATTGATAAAAAATATCAAAGTAAATATTGTTAATATTGTCGATTGCAGATTTGTCCATGAAGTTCGTTAAAGGTCCGTTTTGGTCTTGTATGTTACCATAAATATCCGACGCTGTTTTGAATCGGCTTACATGTAAAATCATCTTTAAATACTTAAATAACATAGTCTTGAAAATAACTTCCATATCTCTAACGATTATCTGATGCTAATTAATGAGAAAAATACATATTTAGGGAGCACAATATGTTTATGTTGATAGGTAGGCTAGACATGAGGTCGATATATACTAAAACGGAGCAAGCGATAGAAAACGACAAAACAAATCACCATTCTTTGCCTTTGTCAAATTATATCAAATCCTAATTGCAATTGGAAACAATTTAAAGGAAAAATGAAGTATCTATATTGATCTGAAGATACCTTATGATTTTACTCACATATATGTCTAAAACATCAATGAATTTAATCTATAATCTCAAATGCTGAACATTGTTCACTCAATGCATTGAAAGTCGTCATTATACCATAGAAATATCCTGGTGACATTTTCCTACCATCATGATATTTAAGTTAGCGTTGCTTATTTCTTATAGTAATAGTTAGTTAAGGAATACTATAGCTGGAGATATGATAACGTATGTTTCACCCAAATTACATTAATATTGCATTTGTATTACAAATGGGTAATATTCCGCTTATATTCACATGTTTATATACACGTTCGGCAATAAAATACAATGCAAACGTGTATAAACACCATCCATTAGCAAACGGCATCGATCAATACAAAAATTTATCCTGAACAAGCCGGCTAAACCTTAAGTTTTCCCTGTCGTTTATACTAATTAGGATATTACAATATCAAAATATCGATTTAACGTTCTATCTACTTAAATATTTAAAACATTCCTTTAATCGGAAAGTGTTAGTTATTTTCTTCGCTGTTTTAATGTCTTTCATTAAAAGTCGTTACCGCGGAAATTATTTGTGATTCTGTAGTGATAAGTAAGATTTGAAATTAATTAGCGTCGTGCAACTAGTGGTGGTATCTTCCGTAGCAATATCAACTTATCCAGTATGCGTTTATTTCGAAAGTAGTCGTACCCATACGTTTCAAATAAGTATTGTCCTTTTTGCTCATGACTTGTCGTTATTGTTTTACAACAACTCATAAATTTAGTTTTCAATACATAGAAGATAAGGAACTAATAACATTATATATATAAGTAATTCATGAGGTAATTATGTCGTTTCATATTTTTGCGAGATCAACTTTATTCAGCTGCAAACATATATCTTGACTTCCGAAGATGAGTATGCCACCAGGATGTGTAATAAGGCGACCCCTACTTACTTATGCAAATACCTCAACAGGCCTTTTGGCTCAAAATGTCGACATATTTATCTCGGTAAACCCCGATTCAATAACACGACATATAAAAATACGATGTCAGAAATATGTCGCTAGTTTGGATATCCTGTCTTGTTTTGGAATATCTTTAATTCGATGTTCGCTATACAATAATTTATTTCACCAAAATAAATACATTTGTGTAAGTTGTTTTGATAATTAATTATTTTTCTCATAATATCCGTATCCATTAATACAGCGTTGTTGGCTCTTGTAAAAAATAGGAGTTATAACCCTTGGTTATTTCTTTATTTACCAGTAAGTAGCTAAATATAGCCCACACACGTACCATGGGGCATGCTTTTCAGGTCCCTTTCTGGAGCATCACGTGTTATCAGTGTGCGGGGTCAGCCTGACCTTTGACCATCATGCGTGATCAGCGCGTGGGGTCAGTATGTCTGTTTGGTGCTATAACCCTGACTGACCAATTGTACTAGGCCACGGTATATTTGGACCAATCTACGATGCGCGTCACCCAGTAGGGATTCTGGCCTTGCGTCACTACTGTCCATAATCAGATATTCGACTAGAGCGTCTCCACGTTCTTCTGTGTGTTAACTTTAAGTATAAACACTGGTTTTTCGGACTCATGGTGTCTTTTATAAAAGATTTTTGAAGCGGAGACGTGAACATAACCTTATACCTTGGGCATCAAAACAGGTATTATTTAACCATTTCTGATTGTTTATTTCAACAATGGCTATGCCAGTGCTTATCTTTGGCCATTCGTATATTCGTAGACTGGATCAGATGACTTCCGATTTTCATAATAACTTCGAGTTCTTTAATCTCGGTTTGGACGGAACGGAAATTCAGGTGGTTTGTTATGGATTAGGAGGGGGAACGATTTGTCCCGGACCAAAATCGCTCCAAAATAAGTTAACTTTATTAAGAGACATACAACCTCGTATTGTCGTGTTACAGTGTGGCGGGAACGATTTGACTAGGGATTGCTCTGTCAACGAACTCGCCCAGGACATAATAAGTTTCGCGCTGCTTGTATCGAACGCACCTTCGGTTCGCCGTGTTGTGATCGGACAACTGTTACCAAGATTTTCCAACCGTCTTCGCTCCAGCTACAATGACGATGTTGTTAAAATGAATGTAACATTAGAATGCATGGCCATTGAGCATGATGCTCTTGCATTCTGGCATCATCGTGGCTTTTGGGCGAATCCTCGCCCACTATATGCAAGGGACATGGTTCACCTCAACAATGTCGGCATGAAAAAGTTCAGTAAAAGCATGCGAGCGGCTATCGTTTTCCATTCTCGACGAATGTAATTTATTAAGCATCTGATCCAGGTATACATATTTATATTTTGCAATTTCTTTTTAATATTATCGGCTTAATTTTATACCTATAGACTGTCTGTCTCATACTTGACAGCTATAAGCCAAGGGAAACAACTCCTATATCTTCATGACAACATTTGATTTGGATAGGAGCTGAGCATGATATCTGCAGTAACCCCAATCCACCCCCCCCCCTTTCTTTTGCTTCGGCTATGTTGTCATTAACGTCTTACTACGGCCCAGAATCTTGTATTTGTTTTGTTCATCAAATTTTAATTTTACATAGGCCTACCTGTATAATTTGCTGTAGAGTGAAGATCTCCAGTGAAAATTTCTATAAAAAGTTTATAACAACAACAGAATTTTCTTTGTCATCATAATATAGGCCCATAATTTCTATAGATATAATCATTATACAATTACACATTGTTGGTTATAGATCTAGTTTAACCGTCTAAAAGATAATTTTGTTTTAAGCTTTGGTCTTATGATTTTATTTTAATTAATTATTTTCATATTAACACAGGCAAATATGACCCACCTTTTTTCTGCGGGTCTTTGATGGTCATATACATTCTTTGCGTGTGATACTGTATATTTATTTGCATGCCTATAGTTAAAATATATCGAGTATGACCCATCCTCATCGACTCATGTTTTTCATACAGGATGTACATTGATTTGTTTCCTGTCACATGGACTGAGAGTATGATGGGCCCTCTGATATCTATAAACTTTATGGCATATTTCAATTTTTGTTTGGTTTTTACCTGTATATACTCTATATATATCGAGTATGACCCACCCTCGATCGACAGATGTGCATTTTTGTGGAATTATTTCATCTTGCTGCATTTTTCCCTTGTACTATGTTGGTTCGAGTATGATGGGTCCTCTGATATTGAAATAGAGGTAATATTATTCATAATTTTTTTAATTAAATTTGGAGATCGAGTATGACCCACCCTCTAATTTGTGAATTCCATGAAAATCACTTAATATTGAGCATAAGCTCAAAGTGTAATTTTCTAATCACAAAATTATGAGTATGATGGGCCCTCTGATGTCTGCTATCGCATCGTTGTATTGAGTATGACCTACCCTCGAATCCAGATATTATTGATGTATTTTTTTTTTATTATATATTTTCAATACATCTTTGGATATTGAGTATGATGGGCCCTCTAATGCAGTCAATTTTGTTCGGTTTGTCTGTTTATACAGCAGGTTTTTTTTCTCCTGCATCTAATTATAGCTATTCTTGCATAAATTTTCTATTGGTTTCGATCATTCTTCTTTCAGAAAAATCAAAATGTCCGGTCGAGGTAAAGGGGCAAGGCCTATAAGGAAAAAATCCATCTCTCAACCTCAGGGGACACCATCAGAGCCTCCTAAAAAAGGCAAAAGCAGACTACAACTTCGCGTTCTGTGACGACTGAAACAAATTCGAACAATACTACTACTCCAGTTGATGTGCCATCAACATCCAGTGGCAATTTGTATCAAAATCATGAGTTTGTGGCGAATATTGTCAGCCAGGTGATGGAAAAAAAAAAACATCCAGCCTAGTGGCATCAGTTGTGGCAGAGACATTAAAGTCCCTCAGTTCTGATAAAGATCGAGAGCCATCCTCAACTAATGTTCAGTCGGTGTCAGACTCGGCATCAGCTGTCAGGGATATCGATAGATCTGATGCAGTAACGCCGGACAGTGCAGCTAACATACGGGATCATGACATTTCGGGCATTCAGGGACCATCCCATAACCGTGAGCATCCAGCTGCTAGTACCGCTATTGCAGCTGACGTAACAGTGTCGGACCATTTAGGTGCTACCTCTGCTATCTTAGGTAATTTACCTGACAATGACAGATTGTTAAATCAAAACTTACCTCTGGGCTTCAATGTCAGTGACAAAATGAGGTCTAAAATCTTCAACAATGAATTTGTTGATTTTTCATCTTTGATTTTTACAATTGATGAGAATGATACTCATTTTAACATTACAATGAGGGGGAATGGTGGTTTAGGTTTGACTGCTCAGACCAAAAACAAAAAGATATATCATGTAGGGCAATGGAGTCAGGCCTATGACATTTTCGTGTCAATCCACACAACAAAATTTCCACAGGATATCCAAGGGCTTCTCAAATATGGTCACACAATTCGTTTATTAAATGATACTTATGGTTTTTATGCCGCACAATATTATGACGAGAATTTCAGAAAACTTAGACGCATCCAACCAATTCAGTGGGACACAGTTCATAATGAACTGTGGCGGCTCGCATCTCTGAGAGCCTCTAACAACAATCAAAGTAACAATGTTAATTATAAGAACCGCTCTAAAGCCCAGGATAATAAACATTCCAATTTTAAGAGCAGTCAACCCTTCTCCAACAATCCCTTCCGGAAAGGCGACCACAGAAGTAAGTTGCCCAGAGGTTTCTGTTGGTCATATTGTTCCGAGGGCAAATGTCAGCAGCCCCTCATTTGTAAATATAAACATGAATGCTACATCTGTGGAAAAAAACACTCAGCCAAGAACTGCCCCCCAGCCACTGACAAGCCTACCAACACCCGTTCATCCTCATAGACTAGCTTTTCATTTGAAAAACTATGTTAAAGAGAAAACGTCTATCCTTATTAAAGGGTTTTCCTAAGGTTTCCAATTAGGTATTAGTGGTGACCCCCCTCTTTTCGAGTCAACCAACCATAAATCTGCTATGGATAACCCTACTGCTGTTCAGGAAAAACTCGATAAAGAAATAGCTAAGAACAGGATTGCGGGTCCTTTTACATTCCCTCCCTTAAAGATTTTTTCTATTTCCCCATTGGGTCTTGTTCCAAAAAAGGAGACTGGGAAATTTAGACTTATCCATAATCTTTCCTATCCCAAAGGTCAATCAATCAACGACCTCATCCCAAAGGAGATTTCTGCTGTACAATATGAGACCATTGAAAATGCCATAGCTCTTGTTCAAAAGTTTGGGCCCAACTGTTTAATGGCTAAGGCTGACATTGAAGATGCTTTCCGCTTAATGTCATTAATAAATGACCTTTTAACAACATACCAATTTTGTTTATTATTGTTAGTCAACGTATATAGCAACAAAACAAGCTTCAGTCTCTGAACATATACAAGCTTTCACAAATATAATTTATTTCACCAAAATAAATACATTTGTGTAAGTTGTTTTGATAATTAATTATTTTTCTCATAATATCCGTATCCATTTATACAGCGTTGTTGGCTCTTGTAAAAGATAGGAGTTAAAGCCCTTGGTCATTTCTTTATTTACCAGTAAGTAGCTAAATATAGCCCACACACGTACCATGGGGCATGCTTTTCAGGTCCTTTTCTGGAGCATCACGTGTTATCAGTGTGCGGGGTCAGCCTGACCTTTGACCATCACGCGTGATCAGCGCGTGGGGTCAGTATGTCTGTTTGGTGCTATAACCCTGATTGACCAATCGTACTAGGCCACAGTATATTTGGACCAATCTACGATGCGCGTCACCCAGTAGGGATTCTGGCCTCGCGTCACTACTGTCCATAATCAGATATTCGACTAGAGCGTCTTCACGTTCTTCTGTGTGTTAACTTTAAGTATAAACCCTGGTTTTTCGGACTCATGGTGTCTTTTATAAACCCTCCCTTTCTTACCCTCCCCTTATCTTTTTTACTTGAGCCATATTGTATACATTATTTTTATGCCTTGTACTTGCCATATTTTGTACCCCATCTTTGTTGCTACAATAATTCATTTTGTCAAACAAATGTAATGTTTGTCATTATCTAATATTGAAGTATGTTTTTCAATTAAACTCGTATGAGTTTAATGTCATTAATAAATGACCTTTTAACAACATACAAATTTTGTTTATTATTGCTAGTCAACGTATATAGCAACAAAACAAGCTTCAGTCTCTGAACATATACAAGCTTTCACAAATTATGTCGTCCAAATGCATGTCAGTCAGAGCATTTCTATAAAATAGTTTATGTCATAAGTACATCATTTGAATGATTTAATCAAAAACGTAGTTATCCATATGAATATATACCACGTTATTATTTGGAAATCAATGCAGGAATTTGTCAGTGGTATAACATTGGAAAATAAAATAAAAAACAGACTTAATGTACATTGCCTGTGATATTATGATAACAAAATTTATTTCAAATTCGAAATACACTATATGAGAATAGACAAATGACGTTTATTGAACGAGAAAATAATGTTATCATTAAAATTATGCCAAAACACTAAATGTATCGTTTTTTTAATACAAGTTAACGTACTTTATTGTTTTATTATTATATAACATCCATGACACACGTTATAGCCTGTAGACAATATGTCGATATCACCATTGTTGTCTACAAATGTATATAACACATGTTCTTTAACTAGATTATTTTTATTACAATAATACATATACGGTATTCTAGTTCTAGCAAGGTTTCGAAATAGACAATATTTTAAAGGTCGAGTGGATGTTTGTCATGTACTTAAACCAAATTATCTGTGAGTACTCTGCTAATTATACGATGTCTAAAAAATATGGTTAGTCTCAATAAGGCAGATAAATAGACAATATTTCAAAAGTCGCGTGGATGTTCCACATTATGATCAGATCCCACTTTATACAGTGAGTTAATGTCATTTCCACAGGTAATACTGTAATATAGATCATCAAAGATCCTATTTGGTACTGTATGTTATCATAATTATTATTAATGATTTTATGCTGTTAAGAATTGTCTTACAGATAAAGTGATCTTTATGATTTAGATTGCATAGTCATGATAATAATAAATTTCATATCCCGCACGATTATTTAATGCTATGTTACGAGAAACAATATATGTTTATTTTTATAAGCTAAAAATGAGGTCAATATATACTACACGGAACAGCAGAAGACGACTAATATCATATTGCAATTGAAATTTGGAAACAATATTACGCAAAGATGAATTATATTTATTAATCTGAAGATAGTTTATGGTTATGCTACCATATACCGCGGTATGTCTAAAACATAAATGCATTTAAATTGTAATATCAAATGCTGAATATTGTTCAGTCATACAATTACGTAATACATTTTAAAGTCAAGGTATTAAAAGTTGTCATTATATCATATGAATATCCCTATCATCGTTCTATCTAAGTAAGCGTTCAATTATATCTTGTCCCATTTGTAACACGTAACATTGCGAGCAACATCATTATGTACATGAAAATATGAACTAAATTACATTCATATTGGATTTATAATACCATTGGGTATTAAACAATTAAATGCGATTTAAACGTTGGGTATTTTACACAGTAGTAACGTCTCCCCTGTCATTAATACTAATAAGGATATTGAAATGTCAACAAATCAATTTAACGTTCCATCTACTTAAAGGTTTAAATCTTTATTAGGAAAATACTAACTATTTCGCTATTCTGATGCCTTTGTCCAAAAGCCGTCACCACAAAGAACTATTTGTGATTTTGTATTGATAAGTCTGGTTCGAAACTGATTAGCGTCGAGCGAGTTCAGTTACAAAATATGCTTCGATTTTTGAAGCAGTCGTACCCATATGTTTCAAATATGTTTTGTACTTTTTTGCCCTTGATTGTCTTCATTTTTTGCAAAACTACATACTGCAGTACATAGGATTTGATGTTTATCTAATAACGATATACCTTAGATAGGTATTGCATAGTGTGATAAAGTCATGTCATATCTTTGCCAGTCGTCTAAGCTTATCACGACAAGATCCATGATATTCAGCTGCGAAAGTATATCTTGACTTCCGAAGATGAGTATACCGTAAAGATGTGTAATAACGCTACCCCGACTTAATAATGCAAATACCTCAACAGGTCCTGTTATGAACCGAAACGTATCTCGGTAAACCCCGGGTTACCATAGCACGACATACAATACAACAATGGCAGAAATGTGTCGTTATTTTGGACATACTGTCTTCATTTATTTTAAATCGAATGTTTAAAATATCACGTCGACATGTCATGTACATGCCAGTCAGCGCATTTAAACACTAGTTTCTGCCAAGTGCACATTTTTATTGATGTGTGCAAATGCATAGTAATTATGTTATTCAGATGGATTACATCATTCCTGTTTGTAGATTAATTCGGGAAATATATTAGTTGTATAACATTAGGAAACATAATAAGAATCAGGACAGCCGTTATGTTCATTGTCTATAACATTATGATAACAAAATTACTAATTGATTTTAATTAAAAACATACTATATGCGAAGAGAGAAACGACGTTTGTGGATGAGAAGATAATGCCATCATTAAAATTATGACAAGCACTAGATGCATCACTTCCTATAAATACAAATTAACGAACTACATTGTTCTATGATGACATAACATCAATTACACATGTACATGTATAGAACACCGGTATCAAGTATTGACATGTACTTTGATTAAATAATCGTTTATTCCAATAATAACTCTACGGTATTGTAGCTCTAGCAAGGTATATATATAGACAATATTTTAAAAGTCGAGTGGATGTTTGTCAGGAACTTAAACCAAATCATCTGTAAATACTGTACGATATTAAAAAAGTGGTGGCTAGTCTCAATAAGGTAGATAAATAGACACTATTTCAAAAGTCGCGTGGGTGTTTCACATTATGATCAAATCCCACTTTATACAGTGAGTTAATGCCATTTCAACAGGTAACACTGTAATATTGAAACGGGTTTTGAAAAAAAAAACGAAGATGTCTTAAACGGTAGCATTCCTGATCATTGATATTGTAAACATGACTTTATATATGCTAAACTAGCCATAACTACAAAATGTACTTACCCCACATTTCGGGCACAGCCATTCCTAAATTAAAAATAAAGATAAACAAATGCATTGTGTGATAATGTGCTAAAAACCGCTCTTATTTTTATTGTAGTTACAAACCGTTGATAAATATTTCAATCAAAAGTTGTATTTTGTTCTGTTGGTTTAATTCAGTAAGATCATTAGCATTATCACACAAAAGTTAGATAGTATTAAAACGGTGATTAATTTATTTCGGAATATGACTTTATTCTACAATATATAAAGACATCCAGTCATACAATTCAAACAAATAGAGTTACAATAAAAAGAAGTACGGTCCAATTACTTGAACGCGTGATATCAAAGTCGTTTTTACATTCCTTTGTCTATGTCTTGGTACTTTGTGTGGGGACTATAACACACTGTTGCTACACACGAGTTTTCCTTGGTAACCTCATATTGCAGGTTAACATAACATGTGGTAGTGGTGTCTATGGTGATACGTGTTATTAGGTACATCCAACAATGGCAAATCATCACCATACTATATAATTTCGGATGTAATGCAAATTATTAAGACAAACCCTTAATGTTTCATCATTTGTTTACGGTTGTTGAGATGGCGAAAGGAGAGTAACGTCATATTAGTTAAATGGTTTGATTTAATCATTAATTACTTTCTCATATTTAGCTATGTATGCAATGCAATATGTTGATATCGGTCGTATTGACAATGTGTTACTGTAATGACAAATTAAGGTAGTTTTTGACTTATTAACGTGTGTACTTATTTAGTGATAAACGGGTATTTATCTTCCTTGGTTACATACCATATCTACATGTATCTAATATCTAATATGATATCAATGTTTTCCATTTAAATAGTTCGAAGATTTTTTTTTTAAATTATCACAGTTTAATATATAAAAACTGTTAGTTGCGAACAAAGTGTAAAAATATTACCTGAATGTATGAATATAAGTTAAATATCATTACATCATAAATGATCTTATTGTTATATCAGCTATCATGTATACCACATATATAATTCCTAACAGTTTATTCATTATCAGTATGGTTCCTCTTATAAATGACATCGATGACGTAAACTTGGTGTAGCATACATGTCATTTGGAAAACACATGATAATTCTTCGTAATATAGGGAATTCGACATGAGTTATTCTCGTCATATTAAAGTGATTTACGGGAACTCCGAGTTTCTAAGAAACGTAAAATAAGAAGGCAAATAGGTACAAATTATTATATGTGTACCATTACAAATATTTATTGTAACCATTTCTAAGGACGAACCACTAGGTTACGTGGTTATACTTTGATGTTCTGTTTATGTTTCCAGTCATTAAGATACGTCATTTCAATTCGTATAGACGACGACAGTGGCTGAAATTGATTTTGATGGTTTGCAATTAATACCACACATTACATTTTGCACGGAAACAAACATAATTTTGAGAAGATTGTAGGTAATGTTAGTTTTTATGATTGCAAATCGCTAATGGATGTAAAAGATAAATCATATCAAAGTTGGTTAATTGTTTTACTTGCGCATGCTTTACATTATAAATTATCAGAAAATGTGGTACGAAAGTGATTCAATCACATCTTTTATGTCAACAGTACATAATCCTTAAGTGGTTATCTTCTTGAGTGTTGCACTTTTATGCCTATTTTAAACGTCAGTTTTTCAAAACAAAACATCGGTACATACGACTGATGCATGTCCGTCATGGGTTATATTGTGACATGACTATCCTGTTCAGACATAGTTTTCGACCTTGTTATACATATCACAGATGTGTCATAATGCTATATCATATCAAATTAAGACGTACAAATTGATATGAAACATTGCATGATTGTCGTGGAAGACAGAAGAGTTACATCTGGTACGTCCAGATGACATTATACAGTGCATTGTTTTATACTTTTTAAAACATTGTTTTTGGCCATGTAATGTTCAAGTACTAAACAACTCAAGACTTTTCTGTGTGAGTAATACCAGAAGTACAAAACATAATCACCATCACCAGAACATAGTGTCCAATGCATTAATTAGGCATTATAAAATAAGAACAAATATTCAATGCTACTGTTCAAATGTTCATCGAATATCAAGGATAACGTCGTTTTTACTACATTTTTTAAAAATGTGTCTTTTGTGAAAATCGTTTCTAAGGTTACCTTGATTTGTTTGTTAAGCTGTTTGTTAATCAAAATATGAAATGTATGATTGTAGGTTTTTCGAGATGAAATCCTGGTGTTTACGTGTTGTATTAATGACAACATTGAACTTTGAAAGTGTAACATAATTTATAGAACATCCTATAGTATCCACATCGAGGCGTGTGCTCTGTGTACTTATTGAACTCGTTAAATGAAAACCATGTATTTGTGTTTAAAAATCATAGCGATACTCTACTCAAAGTTATCCTTTAATATAACCTCCGATACTTGACAGGGTAGTCCCGGGTTGTTGGGGAAAAGATAACTTTGCTTTACTGAGGTAGTGGAAAGACAGCTCACAAGCGCTTAACAATGACGTCATCGATGCATACAGAGAGTATTGTCGAAAATTTCATTAGATATTCATAACGCTTTATGACTCGGGTTGATTATCCCTGTCCACATGACAGACCTATGTATGATTCTATTAATTTCTAAACATTTTGGAATTCAGCTAACGATATTTACTGTATACAATATATACAAGCTGTCATGTGAGTGGACAGTATGTTTTCAGTTTTGTTCTATGTTACAAAGGCAGTGTACCGAAGTTTGCTACGCTTAGAATGATTTGACACACGTTTATTTAAATTTATTTCTCAGGAATCGTACGTGTTGTTTGACAAAATTTTGTCGTTCTGCGTGCAATTCACAAATGTTGCCCCGTGTGGTTTATATAACTATCAGTTTTAAAATGGTTGTGAAGCGGAACAAACAATTGGCTACTATCCGTATTAACTAAACAAGTAAGGTAAGTATCAAAACGGAATATCATTAATATGTCATGTATTATACTCATATAGATATTCTAAGAATAAATGTCACATTGATATGTTTTTATAATAACTGTATAAGGGAGATAATTCATTAATAGACAGAATAGTAGTACAGTAGTGGTATAGTAATATATTGATATATCAGGTAAGTGAGCCACTGATACTTCTTTTGAGGTTATCTCAGTTCTAATGGGTACATAATCCGATACTTAAATGTTATACATTCTTCTTAACTTTACTGTAACTATGTCACATGTACCATATATACATAATGTGGATATTAAGTTAGAATGTGTTTTTTTCTCTTATGAATACATGACGTGTTCATGTCATTAGTATGTTTACAGCATAATTTTTGTGATGACCATAGGAAAAAGAAAGCATTTATCTTCATATAAAAGAATCTCGTAAGTAACATGAAACATTATAGATATATTTTTATTCAAATTTTATGGGGGCAAATACAGCACTGAGAGGGCAGAGGCAAAAACTGGCCAGGATACATCACCGTGTAAATGATCAGATAACAGACAATAAAGGTAAATAGACAGGTAATACCCGACATTAAACAGTACCATTCACAGTTTCAACGTATACATCAAAATATTTGCTAAAATGTTTTTTCATCCAATTTTTAGTGCACAGGTTTTTGACATCATAAATGTGAATTATATAGTTTACGGATATTTGTGTTTGATGCAACCGAGCTGAATCATCTACAGCGAGTTATTAAACGTATACAAAGCTAATGATAGCCACCAAATCATGAAACTATTTCTGTCGAAAACCATTGACCATATATAACAGACGATGGCTTGTTTTACTGGATATATGTTTATAATCCTGGTCGAACGACTGTGCTGTTAACGTCCGTAACATAATTGAAACAAAAATTAGATAATCCATTTATGTAATTGTCTAACTTAACAACTTATTGTTTGGATTTCATTTAAAGATCAAAAGGTTTGTCAGTTGACATTTTGATATCTTACAAAACTATTTGTATCCCGATTCGGCTGACGTTATAGTATATGTATGTGTATAAAGTCCTGTTTTGGTGAACTCTGTATAATTTCCAACAGTATTTAATATGACAACACAATATGTTTTCTAATATAAAAAGACAAACTTTTTAAACATTGTTTAGATATAGTGTATTCGAATTTTAAAAAGTTGGAATACTCTGAATTGTATTGCATAGTATCTTCCGATAAAGCAGTAAAACAAAAGACGCTATACAATAGCATAAAGTTACACAATACGATTACGAATAACGAATTGGTTCAGGGGAATACGTTAATGCTTAGTGAAACTGGACACACTTAATCAATTAATATCATTACTCAAATTGTAATCTGCCTAATAACTGGAGAGCCTTTAACATTAAGAAAATAAAGATCCTATGGCAGCGAACAGTCTATTAATTAGTTTTCAAAAGATGTAATGTATGATAATAACAGTGTGCACTGTTTGATATTTTATCAAACCATAAGTACGTTGTTAGTATTAAAACTAGAAAACATGAATTCAGTAATGTAATGAAATCCTAATATAACAAACTTTCAGATCAGGTATTATGAAACTTAATTACTCAGATATTTTAAAGCTATATTCAATTCCGACAACTTAAAGTCGACACCTTCCTATCATATCCACATAGGTAAAGGTGTACAAATGTTATCCAAGTTACTGACATATTAATAAATGTTATGAAAATAGCAAATGGAATATTTGACTGTAGATTGACTATTTAGAATTAATGTATAAAGGTTACTATTTTAAAATTATGTGTGTCTACATTCATACTATCTATTATATTTTTGGAGTTTGTGTAATTTTACTTACGTTTTACGTGCTATTTTTTATATTAGAAACATACAATGATTCATAATAACATTGGTATGTTTTATTCTATTAGTGGAATATGTGATATTTAATCGATTTTTGTTCTTAAATCCCTTCATTGTGAATAAATGTGTCACTTCTTGCAATATTGAATATGATATTCACTATCCGATTTAATATGCATTATTTGTCGTTTTTTTCACATTTTTACAATCATTTTTACAGACAAAACCACTAAATATACCAATATATTAGTTTATATATGTATTTGATATAAAATGTTTTAGCTTGCTTAGTCCTATCGAATTTGTTTTGATAATTCATGATTAATTCACAAATTTTGCTAAAAAAACATGTACAGCGATGATTTGATATTATTCTGTAGTGAACACACCTGATATGTAATTGTTTTTTTTTTAATGTATTGGATTCGGATTTCTGTTTACTCTAATGATTAATCTTAAAACTGCATTCATAGTTGCGTTTGATTGTAATAATGTAAACGATTTAGAAGGGGTATATAGTTAGCGTCATGTAATGTATTTGTATCAGGTGGTATATATCTACACAAATTAATCATTTTTCTGCGTTCAACTCGAACATAATACAGTCACATATCCGTAAGTCGAACTGCAAAGAACTCGGTTAATAATTCGAGGAACAAGGAGTATTCGAATCATCCGTGGTATGTCATTTAGTCAAATATTCAAATTATGATAAAAATTGTATGTCAATGACATATGGATTTTGTGTTTAACAGTATTTTGGTTGTTGCTAAAAACAGTTTATTGTTGAAATACAACTAGTGTATACAAATGGATAAAATGTACATAACAATGCTGTTGAAAATCAATATGAAAGGCCACGCTTCTGTTCAACAAATCGAGATGCCTGATTTAATTACTGTCTTTGATAGAAAGGGGGTGAATTTATGTTAATAGAAAGAGAGATAGTTGACGACTAGCGGTTCGAGCTATCCAAGATTTTAATACATGAAATACACATAGACCAATTAGTCAGTGTTAGGATTTGTATCATAATTGAATAAAAGTGTATGAATGTAATATGTTTAAGAAAAAGCTTCGTAAAAGTAGATCATTAACACTTTCAAGGAAATTAATGTTTTAAATTATATTAGCTTTGGCTTCTTTGAACATGATGGGAGGAAATCAGTATGTCCTTTTATTTTACAGTTCAAATGGAATATTCACATTTAAAAAAAATATTTGACTTGAAGTCAAAATTGCATTGTTCTGATAAGCGACTATGCGATGAAGGAAGGTTTATAATGATAGATCATTTGCAGTTGACGAAGATTTTTGTCCTGGATATATTTGTATCATCGTATTATTATGTCTGGATATTATGTGCAGCATACTATACTAAAAGCCAATATTATACGTTCATATGACAGCTTTACATTAGGACCGATTAAGATTTTAAGAAATAATTAATACGGTCTATCATAAGTATATACCAAATTTCACTTCTTTGTGTAATACCGGGTTATGGCGGTGAAATGTTCTGATATTATGAATTATGCTGAAATGCATGAGCTACATTAGACATGGGTTTCCATAATGGGTTTCCATAATACAAAGATACCATGGCAGTGTAGAAAGAGTGTTATTTACAACGGAGACATAGGGATATAATATGTAATTTCTGTTATCTCGAATAAAACATCAAAACGATATGAATGAAACACTGACAACGAGTTCCAAGATGTAGATGAATTAAGAAATATTTGTGGATGAATAATACGCTGGGGATAAAAAAATTCACCTTAACAAATAAAAATTACCAAATCAATAAAAATAATTCTGGCAGACAGATGACGTAGTGAAATTACGAAATTAATGCCCAATGTTTACAACTAAGAACAAATTGTCCGGACAGATGACGGTCTATTGTGTATACGGTCACAGAGGGATACACTTATTTGTGACAATTGAGATAATTTGCAGACATCAACCTATTAAAAATACCAAAATACTTAAGTATTGGGGCCATAATGACATCCAAGTGTTTTAGACGAACAGGTGTAATCAAACTTAATTAAAATATGTTTACAATGAATATTTTGCTTTCTGAATCATCGATGTGAAGCATTGCCCTAGTGTTTACATGTTAACAAGTACGTTGTATGAGTAGGAATGCCAAAATGATTGATTGATTTTAACAATTAGTAAGAACGAATGTTTTTAGTAGTCACACCGAAACTTGTCATGACACCATTAAAACAAAGTATTTATCGTTATAAACATATTTCGGAATGGTTTATATATACCAGGGGCAAGCCAGTAGAATGTATGTTAATTAATGAATAAAAACATATTTTGGGGGTAGGTAAATTTAACCTAATTTTCGCTTAATTTATTTAGATGTTATTACTCTACACAAGTAACATACTTTCATATTCCCTTTTGTAATTCTACATCATATCACTCACTGCTGTAGTTTGTATCGCTGACTAGACCAATTATTTCTTTTTAGCGCATTTTTTGATAACATTATAATTATTTGTAAAATACAATATAATAGGTGTAGTTAGGAAACAGTACATCCCCTCGTGTTTTTTTGTTTTTTTCTTCTTGTCTGTTTTCTGTAGTTTCACTGTCTAGATTGATGCATTTATATATCGATGTTTGTTATACATAATGTATGCTGTACTATAAAACCCTCGTGATCGGACAGGTATCCCTTAACCTTTTCACGTTCAGGTCGGGGATCGAACCTCGGCCGGCTAGGTGATAGGCCAGCGGCTTTACCACTACACCAGCCGATCACTTGCTACAATATGCATGTTTGTATGTATGTGTGCTTGTACGAATGCATCTATGGATGTATACAGGCATGCATGTATTTTGCATACATGTACATGTATGTATAATTTGTCATGTTATTTGTCATGCAGCGTAATACTATGATTTGTCATATTATATATGTACGTGCTTTTAGATGTAGGTATAACTTAACAAAACGTAAAGGTTAATGTCTGAGTGTTGTGGGTGAGTGCGTATGGATGTGTTTGTTTGGTTTCTATTTATGTGTGTTATGTAAACTGTTTGAAAATTTTAAAAAATATAAAGTATTTGCATCCAGCATGGCTAGAATCGGCACAACGTTAGGGAAAATGAAAAATTTAAGGGAAAGTGTCCACACGATAAGGAACCTGTGTCTATCACCATTGAACTATGTCCACATGTTTACTGTGATTATAGCACAATTAAAATGTCCGATATCTGAAGATTACAGGAATCGAAGACTTTAGATTGTTTTAACAAAATTAGGATGAGGTAAATATAACTGCACATGTTTGAATGTTTCATTGTATGCTTTAGATTAGTGAATTATCCAGATCCAAAACATTAACATTAAAATTTTTCCATAAATTGACCTAAATCACTTTGATACTCAACGTACAACACAAATAAAATTGTAATCATACGTGAATCATAAAAATAGCTGTACTTAGTTCCAAAATATGTAAGCAATGGCTACAAAATATTAACAAAACAGTGGTTAATTACATGCGTTTTTTTTTTTTTTTTTTTTTTCTAAAAAGTACATCAGTTGTTATAATAAGTACTATTTATGATATTTAAATATATTTATGAATTAATGCAATATACTGAATAGATAGACGAAGTTTATCTGTGTTAATGAATTTACCATATTGCATATGTAATATAGAGCATAATGATTCAGTTTTTCAATTTTTAGAAACCCCGAGTTATTATCTCTTTGGAAACTTCATTTGCAAAATGCTGCATTCTTAGTGGAGGCGTTTTTTGTCAAATGCTTTTCTTGTTATAAATGTACACATTAGATATTGTTTTTGACATTTGTTAATGAAACCGCATATCTGTTGAACTGAACAGTTAATTTTGCATCTCATTAGTAAATATAAACGCAAAAATACAAATTAAAGGGCACAATACATCACCGTGTAACTGCAGTAGGATACTCACAACACGCTGAAAGAGAAGAAAAGTAAGGATTAGATAATACATTTTAAAGTTTAATGGACAAGTAATACCCATACATTAAATAATACTATCCATTATTAAGTCATACGTAAAAGCATTACACCATTGTGTTAAATGTGATATGAGACAATATCAATACATTAAACAGCAACTTTCTATTCAAATGGTATGAATTCGCGTTGAAGCTATTTTGCTAAAAGGCCCATTTTATTGTATAATTTTAGGAATTAATTACTATCATTAATTTATTTATACGCAGGTTCATATTTCAATTATTTGTAATAAAGGGAAAACGCTTTTCGTCATGAAATAACTCTATCGGTGCATTTTCATAGTATCTATACATGTCTTTGCAAGTCAAGTATAAATAAACGCATGTGAGGTGGGAGTGGATTACGTTTTCATCTATGCCGACGTCTACCTTATCCCTGCACCTTTACCTCACTTTGGTGGGGAGTTCACTTACTATATAGCATTGGACAGGCGTTCTAATTATAATTCTATTATGTTACAATACACACACATTGTTTCTATTGTCACGTAGCAACGTTAGGTCGATTATGTTCATCGAACTCAGCTTAATTATGTTATGTAATATCAAAATTGTAAAAGAGTTATTATGATACAATTATATCCAAATTAAGGAAACTATTTTGAATATGCCAAATGTTCATGTTATCACATCCAAAACAATATTACACATCAATAAAACAAAAAATATGCCACGTTATTTGTATACGTTTGAAGATATTTATACAGCAATCTAGTAAAAAAGTAATAAGTGCAACAGTATCGAATTAATGCTATTGTGAGGAAAGCAAATATAACACAAAATACACAATACATCACCGTGTAACTGTAGTAGGATACTCACAAACAGAAAGAAACGAAAAATAATAATTAGATAACAGACAATAAAGATAAACAGACAGATCATACCCTGATGTTAAACAGCATCACCCACTATAATACACATCAGAATTTGGTTTTATCTGCTATATTTCTGTTCACTGAATATGCCGACATTATATGGTTAATGAAATCGCTATATTGACAGGTACAGACAAAAGGACGGGCAACATCAAGACATCAAACGGTAGCTTTATTAAATACACTATCTGCGCCTTCTACCAATGCGCCACATCCACATCCATGTACAAATGCGACATTCTTGACCCGAGTTGATATCTTGCAGTTGATTTAATTTCAAAATGTAGAAAGTAAAGTCAAATACGTCCCCGTATCCGTATGTGTATACGTATACCGCTTATTGTAAATATCACACGCTTTGCGACTCCCTGTTTGTTATTAAAATTTAACCAGGTTGTTATACGAAACTGTACACTAATGATATACCAAAACCAGAATGTTTTTCTTACCAAACACGTACACTATTATCATAGCATGCTCGCTAAACACCACCGATTATGACACAAAGGATGTATTTATGATAAATTTGAAGTGGTAGATAGTTTTTATTTTATCCTAATTCTTCATTCAAAATCTTATCTTAATGAAATGCATACGATATCGTGAGATATTTTCATATTCACACGCATTTGTCTCAGTTTTGTACGGAAAAGCAATCAAGGTTACATATTTGAATACAAATAAAGGAGACCTTATTTTCATTTTCATGTACAAGTGGGACATGTTCAAATTATACGCTTTCCATGTTCTAATTTTGTATTGGTTTTGATAAACAATTGAAATGATATCGAGTTTTTGAAGCGTTTAGCATGTACCCCTCTCATTTTTGTTGGGTAAGATTTTTCCAGAAGTAGATACCAAGGGCCAGGGCCGGATCTCTTTACCATACAGTGAGTAGGTGTAGCTTCGACAAACTTGAAAAAATGTCAGATCTTTGAACTAGATCAGACTAATATAATAGTAAGCTCCGTGTATCCTTTGCAAAGCACACTACATAACTCATACAAACGGACTGATCTTTAAGTATTGAGACAACAACAATACGTTTAAATAAATGAGAATGATAAGTAACTTGCTCACAATCTTTGGGAATATTCTTTTATCTGAGTGAAGAAAAAAGAAGGAAAAAAAGAAAAACAATATCGATCTAAAATACCTCCTTTCAAAATAGTCGAAACCTATCATTGATAGTGCATACTGCCGCGAATAGAACATTAAATGAAATATATGAAACAGTGTAAAGAGTTATACGATGTTTATAGGTGGAAAAAATTGTGGATGGAAAATAAGCCATAGTAATACATTATCTTCTACATGTATCAACTAAAATTTGGAGAGGATTCACTAAGATACCATCAGTTGTACTAGTGTCCATTTTATAATGTTGCAATACGCAGGTGTGTCTTTTGTCAATTATAACAAATGACTTATAATCTCAGCACATTATGTTGATATTTTGTTTTCTATTGGTTACGTGGTTTGTTACTACCAAAGATAAGCTAGTGTTCTGGAAATAATTCTTAGATTTCCGTTTATGGAATGTCCGAGCAGTATAAAATAAATCACGCAGTTCTTTCGAATGTAACACGAAAACGAAATATACAAAACACTTAAGGGAGGTATACGACGTTAACGAGATGAAACAGTGCGTGAATGAAATATAAATCAAGGAAATATTATAATATATAATATAATATATTATAATACCTACATGATTGTTTAATTATATTACAATATCTTACAATATATATCACAATATAAAACTATTTCCACATGAATTTATGGTAGTTTAAATTGAAATGTATGTTCAAATAATTATCTTCGTGCACGGAGGTATGATATCTTCCGGAAATATGACTGAATCATTATACGATCTCCAGAAATCTATTCACGATAACTGGTGCGAATACATGTAACTTTAGACAATATGTGTTATAACTGGGGGAACCGTTATCCATAAAAATTGAACTGTGGTGTGTATTCAATGGTCATCGAGTAATGGTATCGACAGAAAATAATTGTGTATTTTAAATTAATCAGTTTTTTTTTTATCCTTTTAACTGTTTAGTTTTCATTATATTGACTTTCAATTCATTATCAAAGGCATCTCTTTTTCTAGTACCTCAACATATTTTGGGCTGCGGTGTGTATTTAATGGCCTTCGATAAATGATTTTGACAGAGATCAATCATCCATTTTTAATAATCCCGTTTTCATTTACATTTCTAAGATGTAATTGTTGTGCCATTTTGGCAATATTTAGCTTTCTTATACAGTATATTACCCATTCTTATTTCTTCTGTTATAATAATGGTCATGTACGTATTGATTAACCATCAAAAACGTCATTAAACGTATCATTAAACAGATGTGGATTATTGACAGTGGGAGTGGATTACGGATTTATGGCATTTTCTACTCTATCAGCTAACTTTGTTTTGTTTGGTTGGTTGGCTTTTTTCTGTTATTCTATTTCTATAATTTTTAATGGAATTACAGGATTATTTTATTTATTACATTATGATTTTTCGTTTACCGTATTAATCAGTCTAAAAGTGTATGAATATATACTGTATGTCTTGCCGATCAAACATGCATAAGACTAATATATTTGGAAAAAATACCACCCTTTCTTGATGTATAGAGAGAACAGTCCTGATTTCTTCATGAATGTTTTCTTATGATGTTTAATCTATTAATCTTTCTGAATTTATATCAATGCTGTGTCTTGTCGATTAGAATTGATAATGCATAGTACTTTATATATATTAATTCAAAACGATTGTTTTACTGAACCATACAATACTGTGAAAAATGTAACGAAAATAATAACATATAATTCAAATACCAATACTGAATATTGTAAAATATAAGGTTTGCATAAGTTCACATTAAAACGTTCGCTTATTGAGGTGAATAGACCTAATAGATTAAAACACCAATGTAATCATAATAACTATTTACTTGACATGTATAACACTGTTTTTTCATATGTGGCAGCCATGTCATATCTTTCCTGCAGTGCAGACTTGATGCGTTTTGACCCCAACGTATTGAGATATCGCAGATATATGTTGAGAACTCTCTTATTATGTATTAATGATTTTAAATTGTATTTGAAATAAAAATGTTGATATATCTATATACATTTAGTGGAAAGTATTATACAGCGTGTGTAAACCAATAGCGGCTTGAGTATAACTGTTTATTCGAAATTGATTTACGTCTCAAAGCTTATTACAAAAATGGCCATTTGCTTGGAAGGTTAAGGTAAAAGAGTTGGTAAAATGACTGCTGTCTTTACGATATTAAATCAATGACAAGGTACGTTTGTTTTTTGAAATAGTTCAAACGATTAAGAAGGTATATATAGTCATCGGCATGTAATGTATTTGTACGGGGTGGTATATAAAAATAAGAATGATATATTTGTCTGCGTTCAACTCGAACATAATACAGTGACACGTCCTTAAGTCGAACTGCAAGGAAACCAGTTAATAGTTCGTTCGAGGAATAATGGGTATCCATCCAAGGCAGGTCATTCAGTCAAATACTCAAATTATGATAAACCAAGTAGATCAATGACATATCGACTATTGTGTTTATGTTTTGTTACATGGAACACACTGGAACCAACGGTCGAGTCCATGCAGTTTATAAAAATAATGCCAGTTCGAGTTAAGAGGAGTAAATCTGTATATATAAGCGTATCACCTAAACGAGCTATTTGTTTCTGATGTATTATTATATTAAGAAGTTATCATTATTTTAACTTTAAATTAATTCATACATTTGAAACAAACTGTAAGCTGAATATCTTTACAATACAAGAGCCCTATACAACCCCACAGTATAATAGTGTCATTAAATCGTTCAGAAGATTAATTTTTATATCTACTTTAACGGTTGGCTATACATAAGATCCAATATCAATCGGTGATAAAGAATGATAGGTAAGATACACTAGGTATAATTAATAATTGGTGTTATGCAATATTTAGTAAATATAAAATGTGTATTAATTATTGGACATCCGGGGATGCCTAAATA
>SAYR01004446.1:1328225-1400140 GCA_004382745.1 Argopecten irradians irradians
ATGGTGAATGCTTTTACGTATGACTTAAGTTATATAAAATAGGTGACGCTATATGGATTAAAAAACTAGGGAACTTGGGCATAGGGGTTGCGGGGTATTTGAGTGAAAACAATATATATTAATCATTACAAACATGAATACACATTCTGTATTGTGAATAATGGGATAGTACTGATGTTAATGTATGGGTTTACTTGTTATTAAAGCTTAAGATGGTATTATCTAATCTTACTGTTTTCTTCTCTCTATCAGTTGTGATGTGAGTATCCTACTGGCACGGGTTTACACCGGTGATGTCATTGTGCGCCCTTTAATTTGTAATTTTTTGCGCTTAATATTTAACTAATGACAATGGAATGAAATGTTCTAGTTCAATGGTCAAAAACGCACTCTGTCGATTACTGATCTTGAGCTCTACGAATAAATACCAATTGTTTGGAGACACGTCTTAATGATATGTATGTCTGTACAATATTGTGATTAGCATGCCATACACAACTGGTATCCCATTGTCTGTAGATGAATTTATAAGTTATTATCCATACACTGGCATATAACTCCTAAAACGTCTTTGAACCCACTGACGATGGATTCGTATAGACCGGCGTGTTGGACAACTGAGCATACAGAAGGGATAGTGCGGTCCTCACTTTGGTGGGGATTTCACTTACTATATAGCATTGGACAGGCGTTCTAATTATCCTTCTATTATGTTACAATACACACACATTGTTTCTATTGTCACGTAACAACGGTAGGTCGATTATGTTCATCGAACTCAGCTTAATTATGTTAATGTAATGTTTCATCGACCTATTTGTTTGAAGCTTATTTTAGTAAAGTATGTACACTTTTAATACAATACTAAATATGACGACTATACTCCAGTATAACATCCGTTTTTAGTCCTTTTAATGTGTTTTTTTTGTATTTACTGTTTATTTTAATGTTATGGCGGTGAAGTATTCTGAAATTATCAGTTTTATTTTCTACATTTTAATTAGCATGAATTCGTTAAGAAAAAAAAACAGAAATGTGTTCATATCATCTGTAATTCTTAGAAATGTTTCACCAATCAATTTAGAATTAAATAAGGAACGTGCCTGACCTTGTTAATATCCTATCAAACAAGATATTATTCGAAAACAGTTCCAAGGTTTTCATTTTCAAAATGGTCGAATCATTTCTAATGTGGTTTTCTAAAGTAGTATTCGAAACTCACAATTATTTTACAAAATTCACAAAATTTTAGAATTTAAACATTCAAACGAATGTTTTGAGGATCCTATATAATCGTCTATCTAATAAACTAATTTTCGGGAGGATTCACCTAGATGCCATTGATGTACTAGACACTGTTCATTCACAATGTTTCGATACACTTGTCAAGTGTTTTTATATCAATTATTGTAACCGACTTTAGTATAATTATTATGCTTAGCTAATACATGTTTATCTACCACTGTTCTGGAAATAGTTCTTAGGTTTCTGTTTTTGACATACAAATGTATCCGACTAGTATGTCATAAATAGCGTAGTTCCTTCGAATGGAACATTAAATCGAAATAAACAAAACACTTACAGCGAGTTATACAATGTAAGACATTAACGAGATGACACTGACAGTGAATGAAAAAAAATAACAAAAAAACAAAAAACAGGAAAATACTAATACTACTACCGAGGATTATCTTAAGGGACAGGAACCTAAATAAACCATGTGAATTTGAGTAAAATACATATTTAAGACATATCAGATACCTTACTAAGTAATATATATCAATTATTGTGCAAATGTGTCAGATAAAATAATTATAATGGAAATTCCTTCTTTCTGTATTTTGAACCGAACCGGCCCGGTCGAATTTTGTAACGATAGTATAGTAGTGTTGAATTTTAGCGACCTCCCACAATGCACCACATATGTAAACAAAATGGTGGGTCAAAAACGTGGGTGAAGCGAACACAAACGAATTCCGATAGAAAACATTGTACGTTAAGAGTCAGTAACGTGCGCGATTGGGAAAGTAGGTAAATATAAATGGATCACTGAAATGCAAGAGACTTGCGTAATGTACATATGTGCAATAAGTCAGGAACCTCCATTCGCGGTGCCCTGTCGAATGAAAAGTCTCGTTTGACTTTTGACTTATCATTCTTACGCTAAATACAAATTGTTTTATACAATTATGGCTTAAACTTCATTTGTCAACCATCGCAAATTAGAAAATAATCTTAAAATGTGGAAAACTTATATTCCATGTCATGTCAGCAAGTTTGCTGTTCATTATAACCTCGCTTTCGGCCAGCTCTCGTTTTGTGTTCCGAAAATAGAATATGACGGTCTATTTTTATCATTTTTGAGCTAGGTATTCCCCACGTTTTCTTGTCGTTTTAGATAACCAATCGTTGTAATAAAATATTCAATAAACATCTGAAAACCATATCTAAGAATAAAGAACAAATTATAAAAGGTTCATGTCCCTTAAAATATATGACAATATTGTGTGATATATGACAATGCAAAAGGAGAACAACAAACATTCAAAAGGTCTGGTATTTAACATCCCAACTGACTACCAAATACGTTTAAGATGGAAGTAACTACCTATGTGCCAGAAGACTATTTACAAAACCTGGTGCGAATACATGTAGCTTTTAGTTATATACTATAACTGGGGGAATATATTGACACCCTATTTTCTCTTTAATGATCTATTAGGGTTCTATTGATGAATTAAAGTTTGAAAATCGTTTAAATGGACAGACAAACATGTATTATACCTTATAAACATTAGTTACAAAAAATGTATTCACTGTGAAATGGTTGTGTGTATGCCTATGATTGTTTAAATGGATATATACCTGCAGAAATCACTTTATCGTCGCTATTATCGCTATAGAAAAGTAAAGTGAAATTAAAGACCATACTAAAATGGAAACGCATGTATTGTAAGTGTTGTTATTCTCAAATTGTTGGTAACCTGTGGTTGTGAATTACAAATTGTTGTTAAAAATTTCCTATATATTTTGACCTAAATATGTTGATATATATTTGGTGTATGTTTGTATTCTATTGAGTTTCAATTAAATATAATGTGCACTTATTTTTCGAATACCCTATTTTATCTTGGGCTTTAGGTATGTATTAATGGTCATCGAGTAATAATCTCAACATAGATTACAGAGGACTGTCAAATAAAACTAAAAGCAAAACACTTCCAGCAGTTTGTCTTTTTAAGATTTAAAACTATTTGTGGATGGAGAAAAAGTTCATTGAAATACACTTCCACTTCCAAAATGAAGGACAAAAACTTTAAAACCAACTACTAATCATAGATTTAATGACAGCTACTTTGGTTTTAATTTTATCGGTGATCAAAGGATAGTATCACACATGTCTTTCATAACTATGTTGTTATTGAACATATATAGTTTACAGAAAAAAAATAGATCCATTTACTTTTAAACTTCGAGCTATTTGCTTGACCTAGAATGCACGATCGTTGCATGGCTATCGTGTGTACCTGGATGACCACCGTAAAGGAGCGTCACTGTATGGTAGTCATTAGTGGTTCGTCGAACCGAACATCATAATTATAACTATTTTCATGTTTTTGAATCTAGTGCATAGACCTGAAATGTTGATGATATATTTTCCTTAAGTACATACATGTACTTCATATTTGTTTTCCAGGTTTATTTATAAACATTGTATATAACTGGTGTGTTTCCGATTACATATCAATAATTTATTGAGGTATCGTTTAAATATCACCACAGTGATCAAATTATTGTCACGTGCTTACCTAATACACTAGTTAATCACAAATGCTTATTGTAATAGATTTGGTAATTTCTCAAATCGATTTCATTATACACAATAGGTGTAAAATTGGTAAACGGAAACACACGTATCCATATAAACCTCTCCCATTTTTGAATTTTAATGATTTCGCTGAACAAACATATTATAAGTTTTTATTTTACTGGGTTTCAATTTATGATAAGTAAATTTTCTTTTTCTAATACTCTATTTCATTGTTGGGCTGTGTTGTGTATTAAATGGTCATTGAGTAATGATATCGACAAAAATTAATTATGTATTTTACGTTAATCAAATGTTATTGCTAGTTTTAATTGTTTAATTTCATTCTGTTGAGTTTTAATGTATTAGCAAGGACATCTTATTTTCTAGTACCTTAATATATTTTGGGCTGTAGTGTGTATTCAATGGCCATTGATAATTGATATCGACAGAGAATAATCATGTATTTTTAATAATTTCGTTTTCTTTTACCCTTTATAAATGTAATTGGTGTGCCGATTTGGCAATATTTAGCTTAATGATATTGTAAATTACCCATTATTGTAATAATAGTCTTGTACTTGTTGTTTAACCAGCAAAGACGTCGAATACTACAGCAGACATTAAACATTATGTTTTTTAATCATATTTACAAAATATTAAAAAAAGTTAACCGTTAACTATATTTCAGAAGTGTTTACTCACAAATTCACGCCAAGCTAGGTGTTAAAATAGTTTTTTTTTTAATTTGTTTTAGGTTTCACAAAACTCTTAATTAACTACAGAGTACTGTCGAATAAAACAAGTATGATAGTAAGCAAACATAATAAAATACTTATAGCGATTTACTATACTTTCATGGTTTAAAATGTGTGTGGATAGACAATGAGTTCATTGAAATACATGTACACTGTCTTCTACTTCCAGAAAGGACAAGATTTCAAAAAACCTACTTAACCCAAAATAAAAAAAAATGTTCTTTGGCTTTAACGTGCAGTATTGCCAACAGTGATGCCATGCTGGTTGTTAAAACAGTTCTTAGGGTTTCTTTTATTAAAATACCTTATATTATTACTTAACTACAAAGCACTGCCTAATACGACTATTATAATAGCAGAAATATAAAATACTTCCAGCGGTTAAATGTACTGTTCTTCTTTTAAAATATTTGTGGATGGAGACTAAATTCTCTGAACTGCACTTCTAGTTCCGAAATGTAGGACAAAAACGTCAATAACACCTACTAAACCAAATTGAAAAACATTAGATGTTAGATTTAATGGCAATCGATTGCTAACAGTTAAATATTATCGGTTACAAAGGGATAATATCACAACTGTCTTTCATAACTAAGCTGGTATTGTATATAGATCCTTTACACGCAAACATACGTACGTTGATTTCACATTTGCAAGAATATCAACCGTGGTGTAATGTCATGGTAATATCCAATGTTTTATAACATACATGTAAAACGAATTGAAATTAAGACCTTTTGCAATAAAGTAATTTCTTTTTTTCTGAAATTTCAAATAATAGTTCATACTTAGTTCAACGTTGTTCAAGGTTTATGCAATTATATCCAAAATAAGGGAACAAGTTTGAATATTAACAACGCTCATGCAATAAGCAGTATGACCTTAAAACTCGTATATATAACAGAAAGTATGCCCAATATTTGTATTTGTTTGGATATATTTTGTACAATAATCTAGTAAGTAACATAAGTGCAACGGCATTGAATGAATGGTATCGTGAGGAAAGCAAATACAACACATATATAACAACGACAAAAGAAGACATGCTGAAAAACAATTCAACCTCCCTGGCTAATTTTTGAACCTTTATGCAGCCAGGATGTCTTGTATATTTCTCGGATCAAGAACAGACGTGAAATACTGGTCCCTGGTCTATTTCTGCACGGTATACATTACTGCGAACTCAAGAGTGTATCGTCGTGCAATTGTTTTATTTAAAACAAAAATCCCCGGCCAGACACGAGTATTAGATGTGTAAACTGCCAATACAGTGATCTTGGTTTGTGATGGAACATTTTAAGTCTTAACAGCGTCAATGTGATACAGATGGTCACATTCAAGGTTTGGTTTACAAGTTTTTAATTCTTGATTGACATGTATTTTATCATAAACAAATATTTCTGTATGAATGTCTAATGTTATACATTTTGGATTTTTATACAAAAAACAATTCAAAAAAGCAATAAGACTTGTGGAATAATACACTAATTTGTTTACTTTAATATCAGTCATTTTATTGTGAAGTATTCATATAATTTTAAGATTTTATGGTCATTATGCTATGTCACTGTTTCTTATAGAGGGAGAGGGGCGGATCCCAGGGGGAAACCGAGGGTGATAAGGGAACAGGTCTCTCGTGGTACCGTGGGAGACAACGGTATGCTCGGTTCTTTGGCTACCGGCTGTTACTGGGCTCTGCTCATACTGCGGCCATTCTTTCATTGATAATACTTTTCCATGAATATGTTTAAAATAAATTCAGATTAACAGTATTTTATATTTGCGGGTTGTTTTACGGTTTTATGAATGTAGTCTGTGTATTAATGTCTAGAAAATTAATTGGTGCTAATTTGCGTAGCATACTAGAATAAAGGTCAATAGCATACTTTCAAATGACAGCTTTGGGATAGGACATGTTGATTATTTGCCAAACCATCATCATTGCGATCAATAGCATACATCAACTTTGACTTCTCTGAATGCAATGCGTTTTTAACGCAACGATATGACGATGAAGTGTTTTGGCATTATTAATTAAACTGAAATGCATGAGCTACATTAAACATGACCTTTCATAACTCAGAGATACCATGACAGTGTAGACAAAGTGACATTTATATCGGATATAGTCTGTTATTTCTATTGCAAACTGCCTCGAATAAAACATCAAGACGATATGTACGAAACACTGACAGAAAGTTCCAAGACGCTGATGAGTTAATACATATTTGTAGATAGATAATGAACTGAGGATAATACATGTTTACTTAAAGACAAAAAATATACAAAATAAAGTAATTTTCTTAAGTAGTTAGTCAGATGACGTACGCAAATTAGTTTAAGCATAATTAAATTTCAGTGTTTAAAACTAGGAATAAATGTATCCACTGGCAAAGAACGGTCTGCTATGTATACGGTGACAGAGGGACACACATATATGTATAATCAATTATGACAATTGTTTGTACTATAATTGTAAATAGTGGGGGAGGAGAAGTAGGTTCCCATGTACCCCTCTGGCAGTTTTTCGAAACATGTTTTTTAGGACCGGTATGATGTCTAGTTTCATTTTATGCTTGTTGCCATTGACAACTAATGTCCCATGGGGGTCATATGGCGGCCATCTTGGATTTCAGGTATCAAAAATGGTCAAAATGACACATTCGCATATATGCGTATAGATAGAGAACCAGACAACATTCAGAGACAAATAAACACATTTTTTGATATAATTGAAATATGCTGAATACGATTAAATCATAATAATGACGTTACGTCTTCTTAGTTTTGTGAAATGACGGGAAAACAATGAAATTTTCAGTTTTTTTCCCTAAAAAATCGATAAATGTCATAATTTTTATCAAAACAAAAAAAATTGATGGACAAATCACCATGTAACATTCATTTCGAATTGAAACAGCCCTTGTGTAAACATATGTTTACTATAAAAAGACAGATCGCATCAATGAGGTCGAAAAAAGAGAGGGACCCCCCCCATCAAAATTTATCAAAAACTGGCCAAAATGAAACATTCGCATATATGCGCATAGATTGAAAACCAGACAAAATTCAGAGGCAAATTAACGCATTTCTTGATATGATTGAAACATGCTGAATACGATTAAATCATAATAATGACGTTACGTCTTCTCATTTTTGTGAAATGACGGGAAAACAATGAAATTTTCAGCTTTTTTCCTTAAGAAATCGATAAATGTCATAATTGTTATCACAAGTAAAAAAAATGATCGACAAATCACCTTGTAACAGTCATTTCGAATTGAACAAACCCTTGTGTAAACATATGTGTACTATAAAAACATACATCGCATCAATGAGGTTGGAAAAAGAGAGAGACCCCACCCCCCTTGAAAATTTATCAAAAAATGGCCAAAATGACACATTCGCATATATGCGCATAGATAGAGAACCAGACAACATTCAGAGACAAATAAACACATTTTTAAATATGATTGAAACATGCTGAATACGATTAAATCATAATAATGACGTTACGTCTTCTCATTTTTGTGAAATGACGGGAAAACAATGAAATTTTCAGCTTTTTTCCTTAAGAAATCGATAAATGTCATAATTGTTATCACAAGTAAAAAAAATGATCGACAAATCACCTTGTAACAGTCATTTCGAATTGAACAAACCCTTGTGTAAACAGATGTGTACTATAAAAACATAGATCGCATCAATGAGGTCGGAAAAAGAGAGAGACCCCACCCCCCTTGAAAAATTATCAAAAAATGGCCAAAATGACACATTCGCATATATGCGCATAGATAGAGAGCCAGACAACATTTAGAGACAAATAAACACATTCTTAAATATGATTGAAACATGCTGAATACGATTAAATCATAATAATGACGTTACGTCTTCTCATTTTTGTGAAAGACGGGAAAAATGAAATTTTCAGCTTTTTTCCCCCTGAAATATCGATAAATGTCATAAATTACATCACAAGTAAAACAATTGATGGACAAAACAATTTGTTCCAGTCATTTCGAATTGCACTTACGCTTGTGTAAACATATGTGTATTTTAAAAGGATTTTATGTTTTTTAGCAGAAGAATCGTGGACATCCCCTCTCCTAACACTACTCATAGAAAAAAATCTCATTATTATTATTACATAAATTACATTTTTCCTGATCAATACCTGGCAACTGCCCCTGTAAATTCGAACAAGCTACCCAGAGGTGGAGGGATTGTGGTTATATGTCGAGACATCATAACAATCAGCCATCCCGGCCCCAATTGCAACTAGAATGTGGTTAGAACCGTAATAATTCACTCTTTTAGTGAACAACTGGAAACATAGAATTTTTCATAAATTTTCGGCTAGTGCCAGAACGAAACGTACCACTGTGTTCGAATTATTATCCTTGTTTTTTTTTGTCCTGAAGACACGTTGGTATAGCACAGCTCATTACCACAAAACTAAATCCTTTTGGTATCAGGACTGTTACTTTGGTTTTCATCAAACTGCTGCAGGTTGGCGTAGGTTTTCATCACTCCAGGAAAATAAATGTACACATCTATTTCGACGATTCCCTCATACTCCACCAAGTCTAGGAATCGTTGGAGCGATGACAAATGACAGGTTGGGGGGGCTTACCTCGACGGCCATTGCCAGTCGGGGGAGTGGTCTGGGGATCATGTCTCCGAGCACATCAACCTGCTGGAGATAAGGCTGTTCGGTTGGCGCTGCAGGCTTTTCGGAAGATTCTACATTCCAAGGTGGTTTGTGTGACTACAGACAACTCTACAGTTGTCGCGTATCTGGAAGGAAAGGGTGGGGGGCAAAGTCCCACGTCCTTTGTGCCTCGCTATTCGTGTTCTTCTCTTCTGTCAGGAAATGCGATTGACTCTCTTAGTCAAGCATCTTCCAGACAGGTTGAATGTTCTGGCGGATACTCTTTCCAGGCGCCGCAAGCCGGTTGTGACAGAAAGGCAGCTAAATATCCCGATCTTCGAGGGCATTTGCTAGATGTGGAACATACCTCATATAGACCTTTTCGCCTCTTCGTCCACTTTTGTCTCTCCGGTGCCAGACCAAATGACTTGGGCTGTGGACGCTCTATCTCTAGATTGTGAGGGGATACATGCTTATGCATTCCCTCCATTCAACCTGGTGGGCAGGGTTCTAATAGAAGTTTCGGGAGCATCATTTCCCCCTCCTTCTGATAGCGCCCCTGTGACCGAGACAATCCTGGTTTCCGGAGCTCTTGTCGTTTCTCTTGGTGGATATTCCTTTGGTTTTCCCACTCAGAACCAATCTCCTGCGCCAGCCTCGGTCCCGGAAAATCCATTCAAGAACGTGGAAGCTATCTCAGGAGGCCTCGCTCAGCCAGGCTTTTCTTAAGACTTGTCAGCTTGCATCGCCCGATCAATAAGTCTTCCTCACCTGGCGTCTAACATTCATGGAAGATCTTCTGTGATTGGTGTATCGACAGGAAGATTGATCAGGTCAAAGCCTCTACCCAGCTGATTGCGGATTCACTTCTCTATTTGTTTAGAGAACGCAAACTTGCCTCTAGTACTATTGCAGGCTATCGCATGGCTATTTCCAGTGTACTGTATTCTCATGGTAGACCAGAGTAAGAGTCTTCCAACTCTTTGTCTACCTTGATTAGGTGGTTCAGTCTGGACAGGCTAGGGTACGGCAGTTAGCTCCACAGTGGAATCTAGCCTTTGTGTTACTAAAAGGGGCTCCTTAAGAGCCTTTGGTGTCGGTCTCCATTAAGGTTTTTACTTTTGACTTCCTGTCCGTAGAAGGAGTGATATCCATCTACTCACTTTTCGTGCTTCGTTGGGCCAGATATAGCTCTGTTACCCTACTCACTGATCCTGCCTTTTTGGTAAAGTTCACAATCACTATTGAGTCGAAGGAGAATGATCGGCTGCTTTGTCCCAGTCGGACGCTTAGGATTTCCCTTGATAAAACAAGGGGGCGATGTATTATTCTTTTCCATTAAACAGGGTTAGCAGGATTTATCCTCCCAGTACATCTCCAGATGGATATGTTAAATGATCAGGATTGCTTATGAGCAGTCTAATTATCAATCTGGGGCGAAATGCAAGGAGATGGCCCATGAGGTTAGAGCCCTTGTGGTTTCTTTGGCTCTCCATAATGGGTCATGGTTCCAGGACATCATGTCTGCTGCCTTTTGGCGTGGTCAGACTACTTTCAAAGACTTTTACCTACGGTCCCTGTCCTCTCATTCTAATTGACTGTTTTCCTAGGATCATGTTGTGGCGGCCCAGTCTGTGACTGTTCCTCCTCAGCAGATATTATATGTATTCGTAGTTTTTAACTTATGCGAGCAGGAATCACAATGGTACACCTTTTTCATGGGGAGGTATATCCAAAATTGAAGGAGAATAATATAAACCCAGTTGTTTTCACTAAAAAGAAATAAATTATTATGGTTATTGGGAACTGCCTGAATTATGGATAAAACATGTGAACTAGCCTTTGGATGTTACTAGTAACTGGATCCGGGAATATATATTTTTTTAAATTATTGGGGAGGGGGTTGGAGGTCATCTCGCTTCTTCTGCTTAAAACCATAAATCTATCATTTTATAATGCACATATGTTTAGACAAGAGTCAGTTCAAATCAGAATAACCGTTACAATGTGTGTTGACAGAATATTTGGAGTTTTAATTTATTGATTTTATTTTTCTTTCTTTTTCTTCTGCGTTTTCTTTTCTGTGTGTGTGTGTAGGGGGGCCTCCCTTTTCCCCACCTCACTCATGCGATATTATTATAGTACACATGTGTTTGCACAGGGATTATTGCAATTCGAAATGACTGTTACAAGGTGTTTTGTCCATCAATTGTTATACTTGTGATGTAATTTATGACATTTATCGATATTTCCGGGGGAAAAAAGCTGCAAATTTCAATTTTTTCCCGTCTTTCACAAAAATGAGAGGACGTAACGTCATTATTATGATTTAATCGTATTCAGCATGTTTCAATCATATTTAAAAATGTGTTTATTTGCCTCTGTGTGTTGTCTGGTTCGCTATCTATGCGCGTATATACGAATGTGTCATTTTGGCCATTTTTTCATAATTTTTCAATTGGGGTTGGGTCTCTCTCTTTTTCCGACCTCATTGATGCGATCTATGTTTTTATAGTACACATATGTTTACACAAGGGTTGTTTCAATTCGAAATGACTGTTACAGGGTGATTTGCCCATCAAATTTTTTTCTTGTGATAAAAATTATGACATTTATCGATTTTTTAGGGAAAAAAGCTGAAAATTTCATTGTTTTCCCGTCATTTTACAAAACTAAGAAGACGTAACGTCATTATTATGATTTAATCGTATTCAGCATGTTTCAATCATATCAAAAAATGTGTTTATTTGTCTCTGAATGTTGTCTGGTTCTCTATCTATGCGCATATATGCGAATGTGTCATTTTGGCCATTTTTGATACCTGAAATCCAAGATGGCCGCCATATGACCCCCATGGGACATTAGTTGTCAATGGCAACAAGCATAAAATGAAACTAGACATCATACCGGTCCTAAAAAAACATGTTTCGAAAAACTGCCAAAGGGGTAAATGGGAACCTACTTCTCCTCCCCCACTAAAAGAGATAGTTTGCAGACATCAACTTCGTTAAAATACTAAAGTACTGGCGCCATAATGACAGTGGTATAATGCCATTAGTAGGGTCCCACATGCATCCCCCCAAACTTCCGAACCAATAATTTCCTGAACCCTTATGACCCACTGATCACAATTCAAAATGTTAACATTGCATAAGTTGGGGTAAACTTCCAGTGATGACGTCATCAAGATGACCGCCATCTCGAATTTCATTAAAAAGTAAAAAAAAAAATAGTATTAACATTGATATTTTTCAATCGAATTAGACAAATGATGTGTCAAAATGACCTCTTATCAATCAATAAAAACAACAACAACAAAAATGTTAACATTGCATAAGTTAGAATGAACTTCCGATTTTGACGTCATCCAGTTGGCCGCCATCTCGAATTTCACTTAAAATTGATATCATTGACATTTTTCAACCGAAGTAGACAGATGAGGTATCAAAATGATCAGGATAGGACAACAAATACATATGAGGACCAAATAATCCAAGATTTAAAACTGAACAAATGGCATTTTTTAGCAATTTTTTTCATATTTGGCTTGACGCAACAAAATGTATTCCAACAACAAACTATTATTCGTAATTAGTTAGGTCACACACAGTAAAGGTAAATAGACACGTAATACCCAGACATTGAACACTACTACTTTCTATGCAAATCGTATGAATATGTGTTTTTGCTACATGTATTTTGCTAAAAGCCTCATTTTACGGTATCATTTTATGAATTTATTAATATACAGTATCATATTTCAAGTATATGTAATAAAGGGAAAACGCTTTACGACATGCAATAAACCTAACAGTGCATTATTATAGTATCCCAGGTAGCCCCATTTTTTTGCGATTGATACATTTACACGTAGTAAAAAATAACAAAACACACTTTTATTATCATAATGTTATTAATACTATTTCCCATTTTTAATGTTTAATACCCTTTAATAAATTTATGCCAACTGAATACCAATTTTTTTTTCAAGATGAAAATAATATTTATATGCATGAAAGTACGACTGTGGCATTATACTACATTTGTTTATTATCAGAAGACTATTTACGACACCTGGTGCGAATGCATGTAGCTTTAAGTTGTATATACTATTACTGTGGGGAACATATTAGCATACTATTTTCTCTTTAATGATATATTAAGGTTTTACAGCCATCATGTTCTATTGATGAATTAAAGTTTGAAAATCATTTACATGGACAGACAAACATGTATGATACCTTATAAACATTAGTTACAACACAAAGTGTATTCACTGTAAAGTTATTGTGTTTATACCTTATGTCTGTTTAGATGAAAATATATCTGCAGAAATCACTTTACCGTTGCTAATAACACAGTGGAAATATAAAATGAAACTATAGAACAGACCTTGGTCTCGTGGTCTGATTATGTATACTCATTTCACTGCACTTTGGATGTAAACATTATCATTTAGGCAGTGAATGTTTGTGGCAGTACTGCCGATAATTATTCTCATCTCTTATTATAGTACTAAAATTAAAACGATGCATTGTAAGTGTTGTCATTCTTAAATAGTTGGCAACCTGTGGTGGTGTATAACAAATTGAAAGCTTTTCTTCATTCTTGGGTATGGTTAATACGGCACATATTTCAGGTATGGAAGACGTATTCTTAATTCAATTTTAAATATATTACATATGCAAATGAGTATAGGACTGATTATGGTTTTTTTTGTATTTGACTCCAGATAAGAAATGTTGATAAAAAGTTTCCTATATATTTTAACCTAAATATGTTGATATATATTCGGTGTATGTTGTTTATTTCCCATTCTGTATCAGATATTTGTAAATAGCATCGTTTTCAATTAATTATAATAGTGATCAGAAAAGTGTACGTATCCATATATGTAAACATCTACCAAGTTGGTGCTAGGAATACCACTTAAAGATCTTAAATGCTAGTTTTTATTCTATTGATTTTCAATTAAATAATAAATACACTTAATTTTCGAATACCCTATTTTATTTTGGTCTTTGATGTGTATTAGTGGTCATCGAGTAATGATCTCAACAGAGATTACAGAGTACTGTCAAATAAAACTAATAGCAAAAAAAAACAAAAAAAAAAAAAAACCTTCCAGCAGTTTCTTATACTTCTTAGATTTGAAACTATTTGTGGCGCAAAAAAACGTTCATTGAAATACACTTCCACTTCCAAAAGGAAGGACACATATTCTAAATCCACCTACTAAACCAAATCGAAAAAGACTTCATTTAATTCTTAGATTTAATGGAAGCTTCCTGAGTGATAACTTTATTGGTGATCAAGGGATAGTATTACATATGTTTCATAACTATGTTGTTATTGAACATAGATCGTTTACACACAATCATACGTTCCTTAACTTTTAAACTTGCAGGCATGTTAACGGTGGTGTAATGCCATGGTTATACGCAATGTTTTCATACACACATGTAAACTGAAACATGATTAAGACAATTTCCAATAAAATGTCTTTCCTTTATAAGACATTGGAATTATGAGGACATACTAATTTCAAAATTGTAAAAAAGTTATTATGATACAATTATATCCAAATTAAGGGAACTAGTTTTAATGCGCCAAACGTTCAAGCTATAAGCAGTATCACCTCAAAAACCATATGACACATATATACAACAGAGAGAATGCTACGATATTTGTATACGTTTGAAAACGTTTATACAACAATCTTTATAGCTAGTAGATAAGTAATAAGTGCAACAGTATCGAATTAATGTTATTGTGATGAAAGCAAATATAACACAAACAGGTCAACAATAAAACAAGACAATACATCACCGTATAACTGTAGTAGGATACTCACAACCTGAAAGAGAAGACAAATAAGGATTAGATAACAAACAATAAAGATTAACGGAGACGTAATACCCTGACATTAAACAGTGTCACCAACTATTATATACATCAAAATTTGCTTTTTGAAGCTGCTATATAACTTCGAATAAAATTACAGAATGAATATTGAAGGAATTCGAGGCAGTTAAAAAAAGAATGGTTTGAATGGTTAATGAAATCGTTATATTGACAGGTAGAAATAAAAGTATAGGCAATATCCAGACATCAAACGGTGTCATTATTAAATACACTTTGAACAAAAACATCAAGATGGTTTAAACAGTGTATAAGATTTTTTTTCAAAACAATGTAACGTCTAGGTTTATTTTATTAAATAAGTCTTTATCTATTTTTATATAAATATCAAAGAGGTTATTGTATATTATTGATTATGACATAAATAGATAGCTGTAATTTGTACGCGATGGAATTATGTACTTTTAACAACTCACATGCACGCAAATCGCAACAGATTTTAATTTCGTATTTAAATTAATCTGCTTTTATTGGTCCTTTTAATTGTAACTGTTGTGCCGTGTTTGACAACATTTAATTTAATGATTATTACCCATGTTTTCTTCTATAATTGTCTTTTATTTATTGTTTAACCATCAAGAATTTGGATAAAATAGCTTAAACAAAAACAAAATCATAAGTTTTTATAATATGTTGCATATTTATATTCCTTTATGAATAGTTCAGACATGCTTACTCCCAACCTCACGTCAAGCTAGTTGTTAAAACAGTGTTTCCTATCTTTTATACCTATTATAACAGCAAACATATCAAATATTCCAGCGTTTTATTATACTTTTATGATTTATAAACTATTTGTGGACTTAGAATATGTCCATTGGAATACACTTCTACTTCCGAAAGGAAGAAAAAGACTTTAAAACCAATTATTAGGTATACTTACAACAAACGGTATACGTATACGCATACTCATACGGATACGTATTTGACTGATATCGATTATTTACGTAATTTTTACCATACATTCTATAAAATCCTTTACTTCCTACATCTTTCGAGACTAATTTTCGACACAATGTTACAAATATATAAATATGTCCGTATACCTATAGAGCCAAAGGCCTGTTGATCGATCAAAAATCAGGTGTTAAAACATTGAATATTCTTTTCAAGCATGCACTTTTATTCACTCATGTACAAATGCGACGTTCTTGACCCGAGTTTATATATTGTAGTTGATTTAATTTTGAACTATAGAAAGTTAAGTCAAGTACGTCCCCGTATCCGTATGCGTATACATATACCGCTTATCGTAAGTATCACTATTAAGCATGTACCGAACTTAAAGTTATACATGTACATTAATAACTCTTACTTTGAGCTTGATATTTGGGTTTTCACATATACCAACTGAGGAGCGCGGGGGATTATGCCACGCTTTGCGGCTCCCTGTTTGTGATTAAAAGGACTAGGTATGGTAAGGGTCTTTTGTGGCCCCCAATCCGCTATTTTTCAAAATTTGTTATCTTAAGATGCTATTCTTGCATTTCAAATATTAACTACTGACCTGACATATTTAATAGTGCTATAAGGTAATATAACACCATGGCAACCATTTTCATTCTACACAAATTATGCAAGATGTAAAAAAAATATCAGAATTGACCTTTTTATGCAGTCTTTCATCTAGTTATCATAGAACGCATTCTAGAACAAACTTTATATTTCTCAAAATAATCTATTCTGCGTGTCTGCTAATTCCCTTAAAATATAAAGTTTGTTCTAGGTTGTGCTCTATTGCTTTTAAAAGAAAAAAACCTTTAAAAAATATGCCAAAATTGACAAAAAAATTCAAATTTGCATAATTAATGTTCAGTTTCCATGGTTATATAGCAAAGATATACTTTCTTTCAACAAAGATATCATTAATTTTTTATCAGGGGCGTATTCATTATTTCGATCGCAACAACTTAATTTCTAAATAGTATTACTTACTTTGAAATTTGGTAGATTTAGGGGCCAAAAAGAGCCATTACCATATCTAGTCCTTTAACCAAGTTGTTATACGAAACCGCACACTAATGACTATACAAAACCGAAATTTTGTGCGTACCATACACGTACACTATAGTCATAATATGCTCGCTAAACATCATCGATTATGGCACAAAGGATGTATTTATGATACATTTGAAGTGGTAGATCATTTTTGTTTTATCCGAATTCTTCATTAAATATATTATCTTAATGAAATTCATTCGAGATCATGAGATATTTTCATATATTCACGTATTTGTCTCAGTTTTGTACGGAAATGCAATCCAGATTACATGTTTGAATATAAATAAAGGAGACATTATTCTCATGTTCACATACAATTGTGGGATATCTTAAAATTTTACGATTTCACTCTTCTTATTTTCATTGGATTCGATAAACAAATGAAATAATGTCGAGTTTTTGAAGCGATTTAGCAGGTACAGTACCCATCTCATTTTTTGGGGTACGATTTTTCCAGAAGTAGATATTAAACTACCGGGGCCGGATCCCGTTACCATACAGTGGGTAAGTGTAGCTTCGACAAACTTGAAAACTTTTGTCAGATCTTTGAACTTGGTCAGACTAATACAATAGTAAGCTCCGTGTAGTTTTTGCGAAGCAAATTACATGTACATAACTCATACAAACGGACGGATATTTTAATATTGAGACAACAACAATGAATTTAAGAAATGAGAATGATAAGCAACTTGCTCACAGTAGTTGGGAAATATATTTCTTATCTGAGTGAAGAAAAAGAAAAACAATGAACAAAAAATGATCTAAATTAATTCCTTTGTTTTCGCTTTCAACGTATTCGAATCTTCTCATTGATAGTGCAAACTGTCGCGAATAGAACATGAAATGGAACATATGAAACATTGGTGACGAGTTTTACGATGTTTATAGGTGAAAACAAATTGTGGATGGATATCAAGTCCATAAGAATACATTATATTTACAACAAACAACACTATTTATAATATGTGACTTTTCTAAGTAGGATTCGATACTCAGATAAATTAAACACTATTCAAGCGAGAACACCTTCTAAGTTAACACAATGTAAATGTAAATGTGCTTGAACAAGGCTTGCCTATATACGTCAGTTGTAAATAACTTACGGTAGAGTTGGGATCGGAGATTGACGTGCCTGAACAAGGCTTTCCTCCTCCGCCTTAAATACTCTGGAGATTAAGTTGTAAACTGAGCCTTTGGATTGCTCGTGAATTATTGCGTTTACGTGAATGATTGAGAGTACTAGTGATTACTCTGTGAGTCCTCGGTAATATGTAATGATTGTGTGTGAATCATTGCTGGAGTGATTGCTCTGAGAGTACTCGGTAATCGTGAGTGCTCAGTAGCAGTGAGTACTGTGAGTACACAGTGATGATCTTGAGTACTCGGTAGCTCGGTTGTGTTAGGCCTTAAGAAAAGGTTCTTATAGATGATATTACATTGATTTTATCGTACTCTTATTATTTATGTGCGAGTATGGATTATCGAATCACCCGAGGTAGGGGAGACTACCCGCATAGGCTTAACGATCACTCAGTCTCTGTTGATAATCATTTAATTGTTATACTGTTCTATATGATTTATTCTGCTTGTATAATTTGAAGTTAGGTTATCATGATCACTCAGAGGCGCTGGGTAATCATTAGGATTGATATTGTCGATTACAATACTTAGGGATACTAGAGAGTATATAGGATCACAGCAAGGTCAGCTGTGTAATACATGTATATATTTGCACTGAGTAATTTGATAGGAACCGTACATAATGTAGACACTGTATAGATCATCGGTTAATTGTGACTGGTACGGACCCGGTATATGTCACAATGATAGATAATTCGCAGTTGACGACGATTTTTTTTCCTAAATATCTTAATATAATCTTATTATTATTTCTGGATATATAGTCAGTGTCTATATGTGTAGCATGGTATAATAAAAGTCAATACCATATGTTCAAATGACAACTTTACATTAGAACAGATTAAGAATTTACCAAGACATCATTAATTCGGTCAATAGTATACATCAACTTTGACCTTTTGTAACACGAGGTTATGGCGGTGAAGCGTTCTGATATCATCATTGGAACTGACATGCATGAACTACATTAAACATAGACTTTTTTAATACGGGGATAACATGGCATTGTAGACAAAGTGTTATTTACACCGGAGACAGAGGGATGTAATTTATTATTTCTGTTGTCTCGAATAAAACATCAAAAGGATATGAATGAAACACTGACAGTGAGTTTCAAGACGTAAATTAATTAATACATATGTGTGGGTAGGTAATGCTCTGAAGATAATACATTTTTACTCAAAGAAATAAAAATCTCCAAATAAAAAAAAAATCGGTTAGTCGGATGACGTTCTCTGAACATAATTAATGCTCGGCGTTTACAATAACGAATATAGAATAAAAATAAGAATATCCTGGCAGAGGACGGTCTGTTAAGTATACGGTGACAGAGGGATATACTCAGTTGTGACACTTGTTTTAATTGTCCTTGTAAAGAGATAGTTTGCAGATATCTACCAATTAAAAAGATCAAAGTACTAAAATACTGGGGCCATATTAACAGTGGTGGAATTACATGGTTACATCCGAGGTTTATACAGAGGTATACTCATACTTAATTCAAATATGTTTATACTGAATATTACGCTTTTTTGAAAACATCAATGTGATATATTTTCCTAGTGTTTACGTGCACACAAGTACGTAATATGTGCCAGAATGCTAAATGTTATATTGATTTTAACAATTATTCAAAAAATCAGACCTAATGTTAATAGTATTTAAAACAAAACTTCTTATGACGGCATTAAAAACGAAGCATTAATCGTTATTAACATACCTCAAAATGGTTATATATATATATATACCAGGGCCAAACCAATAAGATGTGATGTTTGTCAATTTTAATAAATACAATTTGGGGGTAGGTGAATATATTCTAGTCTTTCACTTAATTTATTTACTGTTTTTACAGCTAACATACTGAAATATTATCTTATCTTTTGTTATTCTACATCACATCACTGACTGTTAAAGTTTGTATCGCTGACTAGACCAATAATTTATCATCACCATAGTTTTATAATGTATTAATTGTGTGTAAACTAATATATACCTACATGTGTAATTAAAAACGGTACATTCCCCTTGTATTTTCTTTCTTTTATTTTCGTTCTTTTGGTCTGTATGTCTGTCTATGGAGGTTTGTATGTGTGTGCGAGTGGGAGAATGCTTGTTTGTGCGTTATGGCGTGCTATATATGTATGGATGTATTTATAGATCTATGTCCGTTATGCTATGTGTATGCATGTTATGGTGCTATCTATTATTGTTATGTTATGTGTATGTATGCTATGCTATGCTACTGTCGTGATGTTATTATGTATGCATACATACTGTATATATGTTGTGTTTATTGTTATATATGTGTTGCTATAATATGTATGTGTGTATGCATGGTGTGTATGTATGGTGTGTATACATGCATGCATGCATGCATTTATGGATGTATACAGGCATGCATGTATATGTGTATGTATGCATCCATGAATGTGTGTATGTATACATGCATGTATGTATGTTGTGTCATGCTTTGTATGCATATGTTATGCATAGTAATACTATGATTTGTCACGTTATATATGTGCATGTATATATGGGACAAGGAAGTAATTCCAACCGTGTGGACAAAACAAAATTGTCAAATTTTCGAGGCGATCTGCCCCTTTATCAAGACATACAAAACGAACACGATTACATAATAGGATACGAACAGTAATGCGGGACAAAGTAGACAAATATTAAACTATATAGCACAGTAGGACGCAATTTACCCTTCGGCAAGTGGCAGCCGAAGGCCGGATCTACAAAAGTGTATCCATGCTGTTCGGCAGAACGCTAAATATATGAGCGATGACTAGAAAGCGTGCCACGTGTGACGTCAAATGTGTGGCGAAATAGATTTATAGATTTATAGTGGTAATTGGTATAGGATGCAAATTTAGTCGCCTATCTCCTCGGTGTGTTGGCAAAGAAGCAAAGTTCCAAATTTAGTCGCCTTTTGCTGGGCAGCATATGTAAAGGATCAAAAACGCGTAGAACAGAACAGGAAAATGCTGGAAATAGGGATAATTAGTTGAAAGGCAAGTGATCAATTGATGTCAATTGTATATTTAACGTTCGTTAATGCCTTTGGAATAGCGGGTCTATAGATAGGTAATCCAGAATCTCTCTCTCGATCGACGCTTGATTTGTGTCCAGTAGGAACAGTGCTCAATTGCAATCACCTGCATGTCTTTCCAATTATGGATGGGCAAGTTGAAATGTCTGGCAACCGGATAGTCAGGTTTGTTCTGTTTGATAGACCAGCGGTGATTGTTGATTCTGATGTTGAGTGGACAACCGGTTTCCCAAACGTATTGCATTGTGCATTTCCTACACGAGAGGAGGTAGATGACACTGCTGGATTTGCACGTCAGGTTCTGTCGGATGTTGTATGCTTTGCTGTTGAAATGTGTCTGTGGATGCTGTGTATGGACACATCATGCACCGTTTATTGTTGCATGTTTGGAATGAACCCGTTTGTGCAGCAGGAGCAAGAGGATGAAGTTTGCTGCTCACTACAAGGTCTTTTACATGTTTTGGTCTGCGGTAGGCTTGTAGCGGTGGCTCTGGGAAAATACGACTAAGTTTTGTTGATGACTCAATGATTTTCCAGTGGTTCCTTAGGATAGAAGGGAGATGTGGTAAGTTAGGGTGGAATGTTACCACACAGGGAACACGTTGAGTGGCAGTTCTGGTTTGGTATATGAGGAGATTGGCTTTATCTATGGCGCGGACGTTGTCGATTTCTTGGTCGATCTGATGCGATATGTATCCTCTAGAGAGAAGGTGGCATTTCATCTCCTCGCACCGCCGTTCGAATGTGGTATTGTCGGACACTATACGACGGATTCGTAAAGCTTGTGAATAGGGAATGCTTCTGGTGGTATGCGAGGGATGACAGCTGGTGGGACGGAGGTATAGATGAAAACCAGTAGGTTTGGAATACAAATTGTGAAATATGCTGGCATGTTCAATAAATTCATCAAGAGACTGTCGGTTGGAGGTCCATTTGATTTCAATATCGCCAATGAATTTGAGCCAGCTGAAAGGTTGGATTGGGGCTGATGTTAAGGTAACAGATTCAAGGTGTACCATTAATACATTGGCATACGAAAGAGCCATCTTTGTGCCCATAGCTGTACCACTGATTTGCAAGTAGTTGTCGTCATTAAACTTGAATTTGTTAAGGGTGAGGACAAGTTTAAGGAGATCTACTAAACTCTGGGTCGACGAATGGTTAGACACACGTCTGTCCCCTGCCGCACGACAGGCAGCAATGCCGTCCGCGTGCGGGATGTTGGTGTAGAGAGAGACAACATCCATCGTAACTAACAGAGTGCCATCTGGTAGGTCATGGCAAGGCGTTTTATTCAAGTAGCCAGTAAGGTCTTTTAGATAAGATGGTAGATTTTCAACAATGGGGCGTAAATGTAAATCAATAAACTTAGATATATTTTCGGTAGTGTGGCCTATAGAGTTGATGATTGGCCTGCCCGGGTTGCCAGGTTTGTGGATTTTGGGGAGGAGATAGAATTTGCCTGCTTGAGCGTTCTCTGGTCGTAAAAAGCTCGCTGTGTCTTCGTCAATATCTCCTCGGTCTAGGATCCTATCTAAGGTGTCATTGACCAGTTTGGTGTGTTCCTCTGTGGGGTCCCTATCCAATTTCTGGTAGAACTGTGCGTTGGAGAGCTGACGGTTTGCTTCTGTAATGTAGTCTCTCCTGTTCATAATTACAACTGCCGAGCATTTATCTGCTGGTTTGATGACAATTTCAGCATTTTCTTGTAGTGAATGAAGTGCTCGGCGTTCTGACGTAGAAAGGTTGTCTTTACTGATCTGGGCACGATCAATGTGAGCAGCAAATTCCTCCCTAACTGCCTTGATGTATGCTTCAAGGGCGGGCTCTCGGCTGGGTGGTGGGTTCCAAGTGCTCTTTTTCTTAAATGGGTTGATTGGGGGTGCAACGAATCCAGGAGAAGAAGATATTCTCAATATACCCGGGTACTATGGGGAGCGAAATTGGACACTTGTGACTTTGTACACGAAATCCATGTATATACATGTAGGTATGACTTAACAAAACGTCAAGCGTGATGACTCCGTATGAATGTGTTTGCTTGGTATCCATTTATGTATATTATGTAAACTGTTTGAAATTTTTAAAAAATATTCACATCCATCATGGATAGTATAATGTCTTACTGTAGCTTGTAAATATCGGCAGAATGTTAGGAAAAATGACAAATTTAAGATCCGAAACATAAACATTAAACATGTTACATAAATTACCCCATATCACCCTGTTACTCAACGTACGACACAAATATAATTGCAATAAAACGTAAATCATAAAATAGCTGTACTTAGTTCAAAAATATGTAACCAATTTTAACTATATAAAAAACAGTGCTCAATTACATTCAGTTTCTAAAAGGTTCATCAATTGTTTTACCAAAGTCTGCATGAATAATATTTATGATTTATATATATATAAATAAATTGTTAAACGCTATAAAATATGACGAAGAAAAACACAAAGTCTATTTGTGTTAATGCAATATTCGATAACGGGGTGATCTGTACATATTTACCGGACGCGTAGTCACTGAGGACATGCGTTCATAAGGAAGTGTCCTGAATAAAATTTCAAAACCCATAACAGGTTTAATAGCATATGAGCAATTGTAATGTTAATAAAATAATGTTTTAGTCGATACCAGGTGTATATCTATAAATCCCTGAATGCTGTCAATGCTTTCAGTTCTATACTAATCAGACAACTTTGTGTAACGGCACTGTAAACACATCTCAGAGGTGGGAGAAGGTGAAGAATCCAGGAGAAGAATATATTTGCAATATACCCGGGTACTACGGGGAGCCAAATGGGACACTTGTGAATTTGTACACGAAATCCAATTTTGTGTAGACAAAAATGAATTTTGTGTAGACAAAAATGAGTTCAGATTAACAAAATTTATAACATATTACAAAAATAAGTTCTGTTATACAAACAAACTTTCAGTGGACAAGTCATGACGAAATAAGCACACAAAATTGAACTCTGTCGTAACAAAATCGCTTTCGTTTTACAAACAATGTTTTGTTTTTTATTATAACTTCATTTCCGTAATGACATAAATACATGTTGTTAAACAAAATTGTCTTTCAGTGGACAAAAAGTAATTTTTGTTATGACAATTTGTTTTGTAGACAGATTTCATTTTCATTTTTTTTCATTGTTCATTATGTTCATCGAATGCAGCATAATCATGTTAATGTAATGTTTCATCAATGTATTTGTTTGAAACTTCTATGTACGTATGTATGTACCCATTTAAAATTATACTGGATAGGACGACTGTTTTCCAGTATAACATTCGTTATTAGTCGTTTTAGTGCGCCTTTTTATTTAACGTATTTTAATCAGCTTAAGTTCGTTAAGAAAACAGAAATGAGTTCATAGTATCTGTAATTCTTAGAAAACGTTCCACAAATCAATTGAGTATTCAATTAGGAACATATCTGACCTTGTTAATATCCTTTCAAACAAGATATTATCCTAAAAAAGTACATAGGTTTCCATTTTCAAAATGTTAATGTTAGGAGGATCCTACGTAATCGTCTACTTTATAAACTAATCTTTAGGAGGATTCACGTCGATGCCATTGATGTACTAGACATTGTTCATTCACAATGTTGAGATACCCTTATGAAGTGTTTTTATATAAATTATGGTAACCGACTTTAGTATACTTATTATGCTAATACATGTTTATCTACCGGTGTTCTGGAAATAGTTCTTAGGTTTTTTTTTTGAAACATCCGACTAGTGTGACATAAATCGCGTAGTTCCTTCGAATGGAGTATTTAATCGAAATATACAAAACACTAACAGCGAGTTATACAATGTACGACGTTGCCGAGATAACAGTGATAGTGAATAAAGAATGCACTAGAAATACTAGTACTGTCACCAATGGTTGTTTAAATATATGACTATATTGTGTAATATATAACAATGCAAAAGCAGAACAATAAACACACGATTTAAAATGTCTGCTATTATACAGTCTGTCTATTCTCCTTTTCTGTGATCGACACATTTACATATGGCATAAATTAAAACAAAACACATTGTTTTATTATGTTAGTATACTATTTCCCATTTTTAATATCGTTTGATTAATTTTATGCCAAGTGATTACCTACTCTTTGAGCTGGCGCATAGTCATAACATTAAAGTGATTTCCACATGAATCCCTGGTACCTTAAATTGAAATGTAAGTGGAAATAACTATGTATGTGCACGAATAAGTCGCCAAGACATCCTTAATACGGTGTATAGGGTACATCAATTTTGAGTTCTTTGAATGTAATGCGTTTTTAACGCAATGTTATGGAGGTGAAGTGATTTGATGATATCAATTAAACTGCAATTCATGACCTACATTAAACATGACCTTGTATGTCTCAGAGATGTCATGGCAGTGTAGACAAAGTGACATTTATACCGGATATAGTCTGTTATTTCTATTGCAAACTACCGCGAATATAACATCAAAACTGCATGTATGGAACACTGCCAGAGAGTTCAAAGACGCTGATGAGTTATTAAACATGTTTGTATGGATAATGAACGAATGATAATACATATTTGATTAAAGAAACAAATATACCAAATAAAAGATTAATTTTGGTAAGTAATAAGTCAGATCATGCTATCGAAATAGTTTAGATATAAGTAATACTCGGCGTTTAAAAGAAGGAATAAATGTATCCACTTATAAAGGGCGGTCTGCTATGTATACGGTGACAGAAGGATACACATATATGTATAGTCAATTATGACAATAATTTGTTACTATAATTGTAAAGAGATAGTTTGCAGACATTTACCAATTAAAAATACTAAAGTGCTGGGGCAATAATAACAGAGGTGTAATGACATGATTACATCCAAGGTTAACAGACATACAGGTATAATCAAACTTAATTAAAATATGATTACACTGAATAACTCGAATAAGACCGAATGTTAAATACGTTCATGTCACGAGTATAAAAAACTAAGTATTAATCGTTATTAGCATGGAATAGTTTTTTACATGTGTATGTTATGACCAAACCCGTAGGCATTCAAGGTAGCCCCAGACATGTCTTTACAAGTATCAATAAACGCATTTGGGGTGGGAGTGGATTACGTTTTCATCTATGCCGTCGTCTAACTTATACCTATACTTTTAGATAACCTTTTTAATTTTACTTCTATTCTGTTGAAATACTAGTGGAGCGGCTAAGCATGAAAATACATCAGGTTTCAGGGAAAAGATGGACCCCAATAATTCACGGTCCCTGGCGGCCGCCATATTGGTTTTCAAAATGGCCTCCAAAGCACACCTTCTGCGACCCATATCTTACGTTCTATACCAGCTAGACCCAAACTTTAAACGTATACACCCATATTATTGATGCTTAGGAACATTCTGATGGCGTTTAACTTCATTGAGAAGGACCGCGATTTTGAATTTCAAGATGGTCGCCAACTTTGCGAGCTATATGTATATCTGTATATAATACATCTAATTGATTAATCTTGATTTAAGCAAATAAACACTTGCAAATAAAGTGAGAGTATCCATGCTTTTGAAGTGTTAAATACATAAATAATTTGACTATTATTTTGATTTATACGGCAATGTTGGATTTCAAAATAACCGCCGTTTTGAAATCCAACATTACTGTATAAGCTCAAGTTGTTTCTTTGTTTATCTGTAAAAATCAAGTTAACACTCTTAAACGTCTACACGGATATTATTGATACTTATTGTTTTTATTACTACTATCATTTTGGTAGTGTTAAACTTCATGTAAAAATGCATTTTGTATTCTAAGATGGCCGCCAATTTACTACTTTGACCTAAATCTGTATATAATAATAATATAACAATTGATTTAGCTGACTTTCAGTTAATAAAACAACCTGCAAATACAGTGAGTATTTATATTTTAACGTTTCCTAAAATATAATTTGATTCCTATTTGAATTTCAAAATGGCCTCCAATCTGAAACTCAAGATGTCCGGAAGTTTCAAATTAAAGGTACATGAATTAACAAAATTGCCTGATAATTTCGGAAACATTACGTAAAAACTTGATATTAACTTCTTCTACAAATATTTGACATACCATTATTCTCTGAACCAATCTGAATAGACAAATTAAATGCAAACGTTAATTTCCTTAAAGCGGGTCGCTTATGATCCCCGACGTCGTCCTTATAAACACACTCTGATTTATTTTCACAACAGTCATTAGAAAACGTTTAACAATTTCATCATTTCGGACCGGTAGCGGACCTTTAACTCTTGCAGAGTACAGCAGCCTTGAAAGCATGCCCAACACCCATTTTCATGCCAAAAAGACAATTATAGCTCTAGGATGAAATTTTACACGATAGCAATATGTGTCATTCTTGAAAGAACCCTCGAACTAGAGCTATATCATGTAATTGGAAATAGCCTATCCTGATGGAGATCTTCACTACATCAGCACAATGTCCTATTGGTATAACTTGCAATGTCTGCAAATGCAAGATGTACCCAAACATTATAAAAGATAATGTGGGAATTCATTAATGTCATTTGGAAGAGAGATGGGATATCAGATAAACTGTTTCCGAAAGATACAAATTGCAAACAAAACAATAACAATTGAGGATCATATCATTTTTGTATGTGGAATGGAGGATCGTATTTGCCATATGAATGGGAATCTTCATGGCGGCTAACGAATATATTTTGGATAAAGCAAGAATGCAGTCAATGCTTCAAATGGTTTATTATGACTGCAACTATTAAATGCAAATGGATGATACCACATCACTATCTCTCACCACAACAAGGGAGTATCAGAAAATATCTAAACATAATCACTTTAGCAGGCATCCGAAACAGTTTGTTTGTTTGCTTGATCAATTAACGTCCTTTTAACAGCTATGGTCATGTAAGGACGGCCTCCCATGTATGCGGTGTTTTCGTGCATGTTATTTGAGGTGCGTGTTTCGGGAGACTGCGGTATATTCATGTTGTGTCTTCTTGTATAATGTAACTGTTGCCCTTTTTGTAGTGCTATATCACTGAAGCATGCCGCCGAAGACACCAAGCAACCTCACCCGGTCAAATTATACTGACAACGGGCGAACCAGTCATCACACTCCATGTATACTGAGCGGTAAGCAGGAGCAGGAACTACCACTTTTATAGACTTATCCGAAATACTTTGCGTGATGGAATTTACCTTAATATCAGACATGTAAAAAGAAGTGCTAAATGCAAGGATATAATTTGGGTCTCTGCGTCCCTGGAAAGTGTGGATGCAGGGGAAGACATTCCCTCTATTGTTAATATCAGATAACATGTCAGAGAAATTGTTTCGATGCGATTCTGAACGACTCCAATAATATCAGGAGACTCCACTTAAGGAAGGACTTCATAGCAAGGTTTTGCCGCCAAATTATGAATATTTACCTCGTCAAATTATACTGACAACGGCCGAACCAGTCGTCCCACTCCCTGTATTATTATTATCATATTTACCTTCTCTGACATGACCCCTTGTGGTACATCTATCAAATTGTCAGTAGTGGCACTAGATTAAACCACAAGCAAGTCCCGAGGTTAGTCATGATGACCGCTATGTCAAAGCTTTACAAATATAAGTTGATCCTCCGAGGTAGAACTCCCAATCTCATTACTGACTTAGGAGATAAACTGGTTTAGAGAACAATATGCCTTCAAAGAGAAAATATATATGGGATTAAAACGTGAACAATTCTGTAGATAATTGACAAGACTTGGAAACCACATAGACAGAAAACTAACTCAGTCAGATATTGGTCATCTGGAACCTTGGATTTTAGTTCTGGTTGACATCGATACATGACCAAAGGTGCGAGCGATACTTGCAAACTAATGATTGTGCCACCAGGAACTCTTGCGCGTAATACAACCCCACCCCCTTGAAAAAGTATCGCCCTGAGAAGATGCTCAGTAAATTGACAGACATCTTGAAAAAAAGTAAACAACAAAGAAGTCGTAGCCACTATAATAAAGTACTTTAATCACATTTGCTAAAGGTAAAGAGCGATGGCAGATGTCTGTATGATCTGAAGAAGGAATTCATATATACACATGAGAAGAAATAAGGTTGTGTTCTTGGAATTAATAAGGTGAATTGTGTTTGTCTAGATGTGTTTATGGATGACTTGACAGTTCAACACTGTGAGGAAGGATTTGAAAGGAGGGAGACGAAGGGTTGGTTGGAGATATCAATATCCTAGAATGTAGAAATGGGTGTTCCTGTTTCCTGAATGTTCAACGTAAAAGCTATATCTAACATTGGAGATAATGAAGAATGACAAGAAATCAGCTGTGGATCCACTGTCAAAAACAGGAAAGAAGGCGCCCGATTGATCGTTTTGTTAAACGGCCATCTTGGAATTCAATACGGCAGTCATTTTGAATTGATAAGAATCAAATGTATCAAACAATATAAAAATATCAATACCCTCACTGTATTTGCAGGTGTTTATTTGCTTAAAGTCAGCTTACCTAATAATATGTATTTGTTCAGATATAGCTTGCAAAATTGGCGGCCATCTTTAAATACAAAAGGGCGGCCCTTCTATATGAAGTTTAACACTAACAGAATGTTTCTAAGTATCAATAATATTGGTTTAGACGTTTAAAGTGTGGGTCTAGCTGGTATAGAACATGACATATGGGTCGCAGGTGTTTTTGGCAGCCATTTTGAAAACCAATATGGCGGCCGCCAGGGACCGTGAATTTTTGGGGTCTATTTTTTTTCCTGAAACCTGATGTCCTAAAAAAGCCATATGCGAAGTTTCATGTTTTCTTCAAAATTTGAACGATTTTGCCGAAAATTCGACCTTAGCCGCTCCACTATACGTACCTTGTTGTTATGTCACGTAACATTACAGAAGGTCGATTATGTTCGTCAAACCAAGCATAATTATGTTAAGATATTGTTTTATCAATTTGTTTATTTAAAACTTTTCTATTATAAAGCATGCACACTTTTAAGTCATAATGAATGGGACTATACTCCTTTATAGCATCCGTTATTCGTCTTTTAATGTTTCTTTTATTTACTGTATTTTAATCAGCTTGAGTTCGTTAAGAAAACAGCAATGGAAAATTCTTAGAAAACGTTTCACAAATCAATTAATTGTCTGGTTAGGAACATGTCTGACCTTGTTAGTATCCTATCTATATAGTTATTGTTCTAAAATTGTACTTAGGTTTTCACTTTCAAAATGTTCGAAATTTTCTTTGGTATTGCATAGTACAATGTGGTTTTCTAAAGTAGGATTCGATACTCACATAAATTAAAATTCTAAATTAAAATATATTTCAAATGAATGTTTGGGGGATTCTACGTAATAGTCTACCTTATAAACTAACCTTTGGGAGGATTCATTTAGATGCCATTGATGTAATATTTGTTTGATTAGTTTGAGTGTTTGATTTTGGTAATCGAGTTTAGTATAATGTTTATGCTAATACATGTTTATCTACCAGTATTCTGGGAATAGTTCTGAGGTTTATGTTTTTTTAAAATATATCCGACTATTATGACATAAATCGCGTATTTCCTTCGAATGGAGCATTTAATCGAAATATATAAAACACTAACAGCGAGTTACACAATGTACGACGTTAACGAGACGACACTGCCAGTGAATGAAGAATAAATCCAGGGGAATATCAATACCACTACGGTGGATTATTTAAATATATGACAGTATTTTGTAGTATATAACAATGCAAAGGCAGAACCATACACTCTTAGCCGATGATACTCTACGTATGGACTGCTCTACTGTTAATTTGAAGAATCTCTTGGATAAAGCATTCGATCTCTCCTGCAAATGGCGCTTGAGTTATAATCCCGTAAAAAATCACTTATTATGTTTCACAGTGGCAGTAGAAAGCGCGTTCCAAAGACTGAATGTAAGCTAGGACAATATATCCAATGGGTCACCAAAGAGTACGCGGGAATATGTTTTACTGCAAATCTCCACTGTGATAAAAGCATCAGGTCATCATGTGCGAAAGGGAGACAGATTCTGAATTCTCTGATTAGTGTTGGCATACACAGTGGAGGTATGAACCCATTGACAAACTGTAAACTCGTGCAATATATGGTTCAGTGACGAATTTTGTATGGGTCGGAGCTTTGGGCTAATCCAACACAACAATCTTGCCCAGAACTCGACATTGTTCAACGATACGCCGCCCGGAGGTGCCAAGGTTTCGAACAAACGTCTCCATCGTTAGTCACAACACGCGGCATCGGGCTATTAGACGTCTACGCCGAGGTTGAATGTAGAAAGCTCATGTTCTGCAATAAGCTTTTTGCGGCAAGTAGTAACTGTGTGGAAAATTATCTTTACGATTAGATTGTGCTCCTTTATATTTGGTGATATAATGATAAAAACAAACTTTTTTGTTCGCGATATATTCATCATTGCGGAAAATCTAAACATCTCACCCCTTTTGTTGGACTATGTGTTCGATGGATTTTGGCCTTCGCGAACAACATGGAGGAATGTTTGCAGAAAAACAGTCGAGGATTTATTTTATAAAAACTGGCAAGACGCTATGATATCTGCAGACATACAATTAAATTCACTACACCCATGGTCCTAACCCGCTGTGGCTACTGAGTCTAGAATACCCGAAATATACATGGATACTTGTCGAGCTGGTTAAATTATCATATCGTCATGAGAAAAACACGGTGACATGTTAAATATGTAAGAAAGAAACTGATAATATAACGGTTCATTTTTCAGTCCAGTGTCCGGCAGTATTCAAAAGTCGCGATGCATTATTAGAGTTTTTTATGAAACGTATTAGACGTATCGAATTACGTAAAATTCGACCATTTAACAGACGAAAGATAATGGAATTTTATTCTTGAAAGTTCAAAGGACATTTACTTGGACCACGAGAAGTGGGATAATGATGATGAACATTACTGATCTGGTGCCTGGAATGATCTCAGATATGAACACTCTTCTATGATTTTGTATATACTTTGTTGTTTTGATTTGATGTAAACAAAAGATATGATTGATAAAAATCTCTAACCAGAGAAAAGAAATCTATCTATCTATCTATTCTGATATTTTACATTTTTTCTCTGATTCTGATTTTAAGATGGAAATAATATCTATATGCACGAAGGTACGACTGTGGCATTATACTACATTTGTGTATTTCCAGAAGACTATTTATGACACCTGTTGCAAATACATGTAGCTTTAAGTTGTATATACTATAACTGGACGACATATTGACATGCTATTTTCTCTTTACTGATCTATTAAGGTTTTACAGTCAGAAGGTTTTATTGATGAATTAAAGTTTGAAAATGGACCGACACAAATGTATGATCCTTATAAACAATAGTGACAACACAACAAGTATTCACTGTAAAATTATTTTGTTAATGCGTATGTATGTTTAGATGGAAATATACTTGCAGAAATTACTTAACCATTACAAATAACACTGTAGAAATGTAAAAGGAAACTATAGAAAAGACCTTGGCCTTATGGTCTGATTATGTATACTCATTTCACTGTACTTTGGATGTAAACATAATAATGTAGGCAGTGAATGTTTATAGCAGTACTGCCGATAATCATTCTCATCTCTTATTATAGTACTAAAATTTAAACGAATGCATTTTATCGATCAAAAACCGCGTGTTAAAACATTTGATACTTTTTTTCACGCATGCACTTTTATTCACGCATGTACAAATGCGACGTTCTTGACCCGAGTTGTAATGTTGTAGTTGATCCAATTTCGAAACATAGAAAGTAAAGTCAAATATGTCCTCGTATCCGTATGCGTATACATATACCGCTTATTGTAAGTATCACTATTAAGCATGTACCGAACTTAAAGTTATACATGTACATTACTAACTCTTACTTTGAGCTTGATATTTGGATTTTCACATATACCAACTGTAGAGCGCTGGTGATTATGCCACGCTTAGCGGTTCCCTGTTTGTGATTGAAATTTAACCAAGTTGTTATAACGAAACGTACACTAATGACTACATGTATACCAAACCGGAATTTTGTGCGTACCAAACACGTACGCTATAGTCATAACATGCTCAAAAAACATCATCGATTATGGCACAAAGGATTTATTTATGATCGATTTGAAGTGGTAGATCGTTTTTGTTTGATCCTAATTCTTCCTTCAAGATCTGACCATAATGAAATGCATTTGTCTCAGTTTTGTACGGAAATGCAATCAAGGTTACATGTTTGAATACAAATAAAGGATACCTTATTCTCATTTCCACATAGAATTGTGGGGCATATTAAAATTTTACGCTTTCACTGTTCTATTTTATTGGTTTAGATAAACAAATGAAATAATATCGAGTTTTTGAAGCGATTTAGCAGTTACCCCTCTCATTTGTTGGGTACGATTTTTACAGAAGTAGATATCAAACAACTAGGGCCGGATCTCGTTACCATACAAAGGGTAGGTGTAGCTTCGACAAACTTGAAAAAAATGTCAGATATTTGAATTTGGTCAGATTAATATAATAGTAAGCTCCGTGTGTCTTTTGCGAAGCAAATAACATAACTCATACAAACGGACTGATATTTAAATATTGAGTCAACAACAATAAGTTTAAAAATGAGAATGATAAGCAATTTGCTCACAATAGTTGGGAGTATTTTTCTATCTGATTGAAGAGAAAAGAAGTAAACAAAATAAAAAGACATCAATCTAAAAAAAATTCCTTGGTTTTTGCTTTCAAAATATTCCAATCTTCTCTTTGATAGTGCATACTGCCACGTATAGAACATCAAATGGAATATATGAAACATTGGTGACGAGTTATACGGTGTTTATAGGTGAAAACAAATTGTGGATTGATAATAAGTACATAGAAATACATTATATTTACAACATCACAATACTCTTTACAACCAATGTGACTTTTCTAAGTAGGATTCAATACTCAGATGAATTAAACACTGTTCAATCTAATGTCTGAGGGATCTTACGTAATCGTCTACATGTATAAACTAAAATTTGGGGATGATTCACTAAGATACCATCAGTTGTACTAGTGTCCATTTTATAATGTTGCATCACGCAGATGTGTCTTTTGTAAATTATATTTCCGTTTATGGAATGTCCAAGCAGTATGACATAAATCGCTTAGTTCTTTCGAATGAGACATGAAAACGAGATATACACAACACTCAAGGGAGGTATACGACGTTAACGAGACGGAACAGTGCGTGAATGAAATATAAATTCAGGATATAATGTAATACCTACCTAATTTCTTAATTATATTACAATATTTTATAATATATCACAATATAAAACTGTTTCCACATGAATCACCGGTACTTTAAATTGAAATGTATGTTCAAATAATTATCTTCGTGCACGCAGGTATATCATCCGGAAATATGACAGCATCATTATACAATTTTAAGATGACTATTTACGACAACTGGTGCGAATACATGTAACTTAAGATTATATGTGCTATAACTGGGGGAACATATTGACATGCTATGTTCTCCTTATTTATCAATTAAAATTCATCAGGTTTTATTGGTGAATTAAGCTGTGACAATTATTTAATTGGACAGACAAATATGTATGTTGCCTTATAAACATTGGTTACCAAACATAATATATGTTCTATTGTTTATGTCTTATGCAGGACTTACGTTAAATTACGTTACCATTACTAATAACACTGGTAGTCTGTAAAAATGTGAAATGAAATTATAGACTATAATTATGTTTCCACTACGTGTATATGGGCAGTAATGCACTCATAAAACTAATAAAATGTATGCATTATAAGTGTTGTTATTCTCAAAATATTGGTGGTGAAAATCAAATTAAAATGTTTTCTTGATTCGTGGGTATGGAAATTACGGCACATATTTTAGGCATGGAAGACGTTTTCTTATGACTTTAGCACATATACTTATTATCCTGAAACATGACGACAGATATAGTAATATATCAGTATTTGATTAGTGGAACTACACGCTTTGTAGTTAAAAATGCGGAGCTGAAGCAAGATTCTTTAAATATATTCCGAATACCCCGAAATAAAGTGTTGGAGTAATTTAGCAGTTTATATCTATACTAACGCTACTGTGTTTTAGTGGAAGTAATGGGAATTAACATCGGACTATTCATACTAATTATGTTACTTAGAAATTAATGTATAATTATAATAATGTTTATGTCTGAAGTGCATACACATAAATTGTTGATATGTTTTTTCTACATTACATACGTCATATTTGACTCAGATTTACTTTTATACAGTGTATATAACTGGTGTATTTCCCATTCAATATTAATGATTTATCTATGTATCGTTTAAATATCATTAACGTGATCAAATTATTTTCTCTGTATCTCATTCTGCATCAGTGATCTTGTACACTTTGAATACCATACACACTGTCTACATCACGTGTTTACCTCTTTTACTTGTAAATCACAAATGCTTATTGTTTAAACTTGGTATGTATCCATATAAACGACTCCCATTTTTATGTTTTCGTGATTTCGCTGAAAGACCATATACATTAGTTTTATTCTACTGTCTACTATCAAAAGTACATTTTCTTTTTCCTTATATAGCTTTTTGGGGCTGTGATGTGTATTTTAATGGTTATCGAGTAATTGTATCGACAAAATAATTATGTAGTTTAATTTAATCAGCTTTTATTGATCCTTTTAACAGTTTAGTTCTGAATATATTGAGTTTCACTTTATTTTACATATTTTTGGCTGCGGTGTGTATTAATGGCCATCGATAAATGATTTCGACAGAGATTAATCATGCATTTTTAATAATACCGTTTTCATTTACTCCTTTTATATACAATTATTGTACCATTTTGGCGATAGCTTCCTGATACTGTACATTGCCCAATATTATTTCTTTTGTTATAAAAATAGTCGTGTACTTATTGTATAACCATCACGACATCCGAAGACGATTGAAAATGATGTATTAATTCAAATTTATATACAATAAAAAGTTAACTATATTTCAGAAGTGTTAACTCCCAAATCCACGTCAAGGCAGTTGTTATAGCAGTTCTTATAGTTTCCTTTCTTTTAAGTTTTCCAACATTCTTACTAACCTATAGAGTACTATTATAAAATTAAAAAAATACTTCTAGCGATTTATTATGCTTTTATGGTTTAAAACTGTGTGTGGATAGACAACGAGTACATTGAAATACACTGTTTTCTACCTCCAACAAGAAGGACAAAACATCAAAATCATCTACTAAACTAAATTGTCTTTCATAATTGTGCTGTAATTTGCAAATAAAAATATGTCCCTCGGCTTTAAACGTCCAGGCATTCCAACAGCGATGTGATGTCAAAGTTATATCCAAAATATTCAAATATAAATGTAAAATGAAAGGTAATTAAGACATCATATAACATCAATATTATATTATCAATATTTCAGACGCGTTTACTTCTACACTTTAAGCTAGCTATTAAAACAGTTCTTAGGGTTTCTTTTTATTTAATTACCCGATAGTATTACTTAACTACAGAGCACTGTCGAATAAAACTATTAAAATAACAAAAATATAAAATACTTCCAGCGGTTTAATTAATATTCTTTTTTATTTAATATGTGTGGATGGAGACTTAATTCTAGTTCCGAATGGAAGGACAAAAACTTCGGAATCACCTACTAAACCGAATTGAAAAGACTTCATTTAAATTTTAGATATTAGATAAATTTTATTGCAGCTAACTGCTAACAGCTAAATTGTATCGGTAACAAAGGGATAATATTACATATGTCTTTCATAGCTTTGCTGGTATTGTATATAGATCCTCTACACACAAAAAAATACGTGTCTTAAATGGACAGTTCAGTCTGAGAGTACATTAAAATGTATATATGTATCGGAAACAAACCAGTTCTTATTAGATTAGTTGGTTTAACTGTGATATGCCAGAAAATTCAACTATAGTGAAATGTATGTGAAATGTTTCAACTCGCTTGCGGTCTGTCATTACACATTGTGGTCGAACGTCTTTTATGTTTTTTTTATAAAGTCTTTATCTATTGTTATACTAATATCAAAGAGTTGTTTGTGTATTACTGATAACAAAATATATAGTTAGCTCTAATTTACAACAGCGGTGTGGTAATACATTAAAATAAAAAACTATCTAACGTACACCTTAATATTGTAAGCAGGTTTTCAATATATCAGAAATTTGTTTCAATCTAAAAAGTAATAAATAAAACTAAAAATCGAAGTAGCAGACTTTCATTGCGGCTACTAAAGTTCGCGATTTCCATTTCAAAACACGTTCGCGAAGACTAAAATTCGCAAATAAACAAAATAACTGTAGTTCCTTTAAACTTTCGCGGTTTAATTTTGATCGCGAAAAGTAAATGGCACGCGAAAACAAAATTGGTTTACAGTATCCTTTTAATCGTTGTGTCATGTTTGACAATATTTAGTTCACTGATACAACTGAGATCCTACCAATGGTTTGTTCTTCTATAACTGTCTTTCATTTATTGTTCAATCATCAAAACTTTGGTTAAAATGCACACACAATAATGATCTATTTATTCTTATTTGTATTTTCTTATCTGTATACGGCTATAAATATTTTATACGTTTGTACCCCTACGTACACATCAAACTAGTTATCAAAACAGTTATTAGGGTTTCCTTTTTTAAATTCCCAATGCTCTTACTTCACAATATAATACTGTCGAATACAACTATTGTAATAACAACTATTATGAAATACTCACAGCAGATTTTTTTTTTTTACTTTTTATGATTTAAAACTCTTTGTGGATGGAGAATAAGTTCATTGAAATACACTTCTGCTACTTCCCAAAGGAAGGACAATAACTTCAAAACCACGTATTAAATCATATTGACTTAATTCAAATCTTAAATTTAAGATATATTTATTGACAACTAACTGAGCGTTATTTTATCGGTCACAAAGATATAGTATCAGATTTGTCTTTCATAACTATGATGTTATTGTACATACATCATGTACAGACAAACACACATTCCTTAACTTGGCATGTCAAAGTGGCGTAATGTCATGGTTATACCCGATGTTTTCAGACAAGCATATAACATGCAAGGTAATCACAACATTTCCCAATAAAATATTTTAAGAGATTGACTGAAAAAAGAGTACATACTAAGTACAAAGTTGTATAGTGTTATGCAATTATATTCAATATAAGGGAACAAAATTTGAATGTTGAATACGCTCATATTCTAAACAGAATCACCATAAAACACATTTGACACCAATATCAAACAGAAATTATGCCAAGATAGGTGTATACGTTTGGATATTTTTTTATACAACAGTGTAGTAAGTAACATATATGTGCAACGGTAACGAGTTAATGTTATTGTGAGGAAAGCAAATATAACACATATAGATCAACTACTAAAGAAGATCATACATCACCATGTAACGTAGTAGGATACTCACCCGCTGAAAGAGAAGAAAAGTAATAATTAGAAAACAAACAATAGATAAATCCGTTTTTATTTTCTATAAACTAAATTCCTTTCGCAACCACTAATTTCGCGATTTCCATTTTAAAACACGTTTGTGAGGACCAACATTCGCGAATTTAAATTGTTGTGTCATTTTTGATAATATTTAGCTCATCGATACAACTAATTATTACCATTTTTTTTCTTTTGTAATTGCCTTTTATCTATTGTTTAACCATCAAGAATTTGGATATTATTGCACACGTAACCATGATCTGTTCATTCTTATTTACATGTTCGTAATTATATTCAATAATCAATACTTTATACGGTTCTACTCCCAAACGCACATTAAGCTAGGTGCTAAAGCAGTTCATAGAGTTCTTCTTTAGATTCCCCAATGTTCTAACTGAACAACTGAGTACAGTCGAATACAACTTTTATAATAGCAAATAATATAAAATACTGCAAATTATCATATTTTTTATGATTTAAAACTATTTGTGGGCGGATAATACATCCTTGAAATGCATTACTTCCAAAATCGAAGTACACCAATATTTTATCGGTGACAAAGGGATGGTATCACATTTGTTTTTCAGACATAAACATATAACATGAAACGTAATCGTGACATTTTGCAATAAATTGTTTTGTTTTTTGAGAGATTTAAAAAAAAAGTTCAAACTATATTCAAATTTGTAAACTGCTTTGCAATTATATGAAAAAAATGAGAACAAAGTGTGATTGTTAAATACTAATGTTGTAAAGAGTATCACCTTAAACTCCATATGATGCCTGTATAAAATAAAATGTGTGCCACGACTTTTGAATATATTTTCTACATAACTTTTGATAACAAGTGAACATTTAAGGATGTTTTCATCGGCAGTTCAATAAATAAAAAAAATACGTGTATAAAGAAATTCGTCAGAACATGCAATTATTTCTGTTAAAGAAATATATCAAGGTTTGTATGGTTTATGGAATCGCTATATTGACAGTTAAAAATAAATGGACAGGCAAAATCCATACATCAGACGGTACTATCCTTAAATACACAATGAAAAACATAACAGTGGTTCAAACGGTGTGTTGGAATTTTGGCAAAATATGTAACTTCCAGGTTTTTATAGTGTTTCTTTATTTGTATACGGGCGAAGCACTTCTAAGGTAGCACATGCGTGAAATTATAAAAAAAAATCAATCTTCAAACTCCAATCCTACATACTGACAGCTTCAGTTTGCAGCCGCTATTTGTTATACATATGGGGAGGGGGATCATGGGTAATCACCATGGATATCATGCTTTGAAGTCAGCTCATTTTATAATCAAGCGGTTCAAACTGTCACGATCGCATGATATTCTCAATGTATGTTTGATATCGTGTACGCGAGGAATGGCGCGAATGAGAGTACGGGAGCGGAAGTGCACGAGCGGAAACTACAGGTATGGTATGCCGAGAGTAATGGCAGCAGTGTGACTACATGTACCTGTAGTCAGTGTATTTTATACATAGTATCGTGGAACACAGGCACAGGAGACAGACTGTGGTGAGTACCTTATATCTATTTCCTATTAATTGTTAATTTTTTTATTTGTATGGCTTATATTCCTGTTAAATGTGACGCTTGTGAAATCGTATCAAGCGGTTCATCCATGCGTAGCCATTGATTACTATTCAGTACCTTATTGTTTACGTATCTCGTTTATATAGTTAAGCTTATTTTAGGTTGATGTTTCAGGAAAGGTTATGGTATTATTAATGTATATAGCTTATTTACACTTATTATAGCAATGTAACAGTCAGTTTTAATGTATTGTTCGTGTACATGTAAATTGGGTCAGTCAGTGTCGTCGGTGTAAAAATGTATTGAAGCCCGTACTTGTTGTATTTGTCATATTGTGTAATAATCTCGGAATGAACCGATTCAGTTATTTGACTATTTTCTAGTTTATTTATATGAATTATGTAGGAGTTGTACTATGTTTTGATAAGTAAATATTTGTCCTAGCATAATAGTGTAATGTTTTAATAGAATTATAATGTTACTATAAGTGCGGTGAGGAAGTTGTAGAAAGAATGATTATCGGTTATATTGTTATATTTGAAGCTTTCCATGATGGAGTAAGGACACCGCAACATCGCAGCTGCGGCAACAGGACCAAAGCATATGACATTGGTCAGCCTCAGGAAGTGTGACGGTGGCTCAGGCGGGTCGACGACAGAGTCAGAGGGAGTTGGTCTTACGACCAAATGTGGGTATTGTCAACCTACGGTGGTACAGATGTATCCGTACGAACAACCTTCTACGTGAGGAGATGATGTGTTTGGACACTCGAGGAGAGATGGTCTCGTGTTACACGCACATGTAACGTGCGTGTGGCGGAACCTAAGCTGCGGTCTAGGATCGAGATATTATTCGCCTGTGGAGTTTGGGAGGCATGTGCAGAGACTCTTGTTGGTGTAAAATTAATTGGAACTTTCAATGAATGTGAGCTAGTGTATTAGCGAGTGTGCGAGGACTTCGTTTTTTGTAGAATTTGTAAATAATAATAATTTTCTATTAAACGTTTGCTTATAAATTTCTAGTGTTGTTGTTCTCTTATCCACCAACCTAACTCGTCCGCTTGTCCGACGTTACAAAATTGGTTGGCAGCGGTGGGATAAGCCAGCGTGTCGGTGGGTGGATTTGAGAGCGATATAAGTAGCGTAGTAGTAGTAGAGGGCTCATATAGGATTTTCGCTAGATAAGCATTTCCCTTGTGAATCATGTCATTTATTTCTATCTCTTTTGTTTTGGGTTATCTGAGAGAGACGAAGGAGGAGCTTCACAGAACTAGGTATATATGAATTAGACGTGGCACAACAGGAGTTGGATGGTAGCGAGAGAGCGGGGTAAGTACTCTGTGTTGGCTGCATGGTTGTGTTGTCTACTTGTATTAGCAGATACCTCTTATTTCAGCATGTCGACCCTTAATGAGATAATCGCAGCGGGAAAGGATCTTGGGTATACTGGAGAGGAGTTGAAGAAATTTCTAAAAGACACACAGGATCGGGCCAGAGATGAACGTGAGCTGGAACGGAAGTTAAGGAAGGCGGAAATGGAAGCAGAGCAGGCATATAAGGAAGCTGAGATCACGGTTAAGTTGGAAGCTGAAAGGAAACAGTTGATGATTAAACAGGCAAGAATAGAAGCTGAAAGAGAGGCCAGGGCAGAAGAGAGGGCGGAGAGAGAACATAAACGTCGACTGGAACTACACCAGGCGGGCATAGCGGATGACAATGGAGTGGCTCATGGGACTTTAACAGGTGCGCCAAAGGGACCCAAGTTGCCAGTTTTTGAGGAGGGTAAGGATAGCATGGATGCGTACATCCAGCGCTTCAAGGTATATGCTACAGCTCAACGTTGGAAACGGGACCAGTGAGGGACAAACCTGAGCACCTTACTAAAAGGGAAGGCCCTAGATGTCTTTTCAAGGTTGCCGGTAGCACAAGCGCTGAACTTCGACGATCTGAAGCTTGCCCTGCTACAGCGGTTCCAGAAGACAGAAGCGGGGTTTCGGAAAAGTTTTAGAAATAGTAGACCCGAGGGAGGCGAGACGTTTGGCCAATTTGCTAAGCGGTTAGAGAGTTACCTCAACATGTGGATGGAGATGACGGGAACTGCTAAGACATTTGAAGGTTTGAAAGATCTGATGATCCGAGATCAGTTTATTTGTGGTTGTAACCAGGACTTGTCATTGTTCCTGAAGGAGAGATCTCCGACTTCGATTGAGGACATGGCAAAGTTAGCTGATCAATACGTGGAAGCCCGAGGAGCGCCGGCAAGTTCCCTCTCTTCAAAGAGCGCTAAGTCAACGAACAACGGTAAATCGGTTGCTGGAGGAGGTAACACAACAGAGTCGTCTAAGAAACCCACTTCTGCCACAGACAAGCGATGCTACTCGTGTGGTAAGCTTGGTCATCTTTCCTTTGATTGTTGTAATAAGAAAACAGTAAATAAGGTTGCGTCTGTGACTGAGGTCGAGAGAAGTAGTAAGCAGCAGAAGCAGCAGCAAAGATGTGGGAAGAGGAAGGATACAAAGAAGGAGACTGGAGATGGGAAAAAGAGGGATACCACCGAGCTGAGCATGTCTTGTAATATGAAGATTCCAGGTGGCATGGATATGCCAGTGGTGACAGGACGTTTCGGGGTACGACTGGTAAAGGTCTTGAGGGACACTGGATGTAGCGGCGTGGTTGTTAGGCATAGCTTAGTGGAGCCGGTACAGATCACGGACCGTACGAAGACTTGCATTTTGGCAGATTGTTCGAACTGGTAGTGCATATAGCTGAGCTGGACGTGGACACACCATACTTAAAAGGAAATGTAGAAGCATGGGTACTAGAAACGCCGTTATACGACCTTATCGTAGGAAACGTTGCGGGGGCTAAACCACCAGATCAGCCAGATGAAAATTGGACAGAAGAAGAGACGCCAATACAAGCTGTTGAAACCAGACAACAGAAGAAGACAAAGGGATGTTACAGACCATTCAAAATGCCAAAGATGTTGAGGGATGTATGGAATGTAGAGGAACTGAGATTGGAACAGCAGGGTGACGAAACTTTAGCAAAGTTTAGAAAGCTAGCGGAGAAGGGCGAAGATTACGAACGAGACGATGGAGGACGCTCAAAGATTTACTACAACAAGGGTCTTCTATACAGGAAATTTACCAATCCTAGGACAGCAAATGGTAGGGACTTTTGTCAACTGGTAGTGCCAGAGAAGTTCAGACAGACAGTTTTGAAGTTGGCTCCTGAATCTATCATGGCGGGTCATCTCGCAGCCAAGCGTACGGCGAGCCGGGTTTTGTCGTAGTTCTATTGGCCAGGTGTGCAGGCGGACGTCACTCGTTTCTGCAGGTCATGCGATGCATGTCAACGGACATTTCCCAAGGGGAGGGTTGCTAAAGCACCACTTGGAAATATGCCACTTGTTGAAACGCCATTCAAGCGTGTTGCAGTCGACATTGTAGGACCATTGGAACCTGCTACGGATAGAGGTAACCGCTATATTCTTACAATCGTCGACTACGCTACAAGATATCCAGAGGCTGTCCCTCTACGCAGCATTGAGACCGAGGCCTTGGTTGACGTTTTCAGTCGAGTTGGTGTCCCTTCCGAGATGTTAACTGATCAAGGTGCCCAGTTTACTTCGGAATTGCTACGAGAGGTAAGTAGACTTCTTTCCATCAGGCAACTGACAACGACGCCTTACCATCCAATGTGTAATGGGTTAGTGGAGAAGTTCAACGGCACTCTGAAGCAGATGCTTAAACGCATGAGTACCGAGAGGCCTAAGGACTGGGACCGTTTCATCAATGCGCTCCTGTTTGCGTATAGAGAGGTTCCTCAAGAAAGCCTTGGGTTTTCCCCATTCGAGATGTTATATGGACGGACTGTTCGAGGACCAATGATGATTTTTGCGTGAGTTATGGAGTAGGGATCTACCAGATGAGGAAGTAAAAACAACGTACCAGTACGTCATGGACTTGCGGGAGAAGCTGGAGAAAACATGTGAGATGGCGATGGACAATCTCAGACAGGCAAAAACACGACAGAAGAGGCAATGTGACAGACGGGCTAAAAGGCGAGATTTAAAACCCGGAGACAAGGTCCTTGTGTTGCTTCCAACTAAGGCAAATAAGTTGCTTCTTCAATGGAGAGGGCCTTACGAAGTTGTGGAAAAGGTAGGACCTACGGATTACAGAGTCGATCGGGATGGCAAGATTAAAGTTCTCCACATAAATCTGCCAAGGAAGTATCTGTGGCCAAAGCCGAACAGCGAGGTTGGAGGCATACTAGCATGCGTCATGACAGCCGTGTTAGACGAAAGCGAGCAAGGCGACGACCTTGACCCTTCCCCAACTTTGGAAGCTATGCCAGGTGACAGGGGCAAAGAAACAATGGATGACGTGGTAGTTTGTGAGGATATCACCGACGACCAAAGAAGAGATGTTCAAAGTCTTATAGAAGAGTTCCGAGATGTGTTGACAGATGTTCCCGGGAGCACTAATCTGATCGAGCATGAGATTCATACCACCACATCGGACCCGGTGCGTGTAAAGTCCTATCATCTTCCCTGTACCACCAAATAAATCATCAATGAGGAGGTTGGGAAGATGTTGGAGATGAATGTCATCGAACCATCAACTTCGCCTTACACCTCGCCAATTGTAATGGTTAATAAGAAGGATGGATCAATCAGGTTCTGCATCGATTTCCGAGGACTCAATCGGGTTACGGTCTTTGATGCTGAGCCGATGCCCAACACTGAAGATATCTTTGCACGTTTGGGTAACGCAAGGTATTTTTCGAAGCTGGACCTAAGTAAAGGGTATTGGCAAGTACCATCAGCAGCTGAAGCGAAACAGATGACGGCTTTTACCACACCCCAAGGGTTATTCCAGTTTCGCGGTTTGCCTTTTGGACTAGTTAACGCACCAGCGACTTTTAGTCGTCTGATGAGGAAACTACTTCGAGGAATGGAACATTTGAATAACTTCATCGATGATATGATCATCTACACAGACACTTGGGAAGAGCATATAGATGTTTTGACTGAACTATTCACGCGGTTGAGGAACGCCGGTTTGACAGCACGCCCAACCAAGTGTTCTATAGCATATGGACGTCTTTCATGTTTAGGACATGTCGTAAGAGTGAGGCTATTGCAGTTGAAGGACGACAAAGTGAAGGTGATTGCCAGCGCACCGAGACCGGAGACTAAGAAACAGGTGAGATCTTTCTTGGGGTTGGCGGGATTCTATCGCCGGTTCATTCCCAACTTTGCCGCAATCGCAGTACCGCTCACTGACCTTACGAAGAAGGGTTCACCAAACAAAATAGAGTGGCAGGAGAGCCATGAACGAGCATACAACACGTTGAAGAACCTCTTGAGGGCAAAACCAGTTCTGAAACTGCCGGACTTGGCAAAGGATTCTATCCTGAGAACTGATGCGTCCGATACCGGACTAGGGGCTGTATTGTTACAGGAGGAGGACGGACAGAAGATGCCTATCGCGTAAGCTAGTCGGAAACTTCTTCCTAGGGAGCAAAACTACGCTATGATTGAAAAGGAGTGTCTGGGCATTGTATGGGGAATACAGAAATTCGAGCCCTATATCTATGGCCGAGAATTTCTCCTCGAGACTGATCACCAGCCATTGTCTTATTTGAACAAGTCCAAGACTGCAATGCTAGACTCATGCGATGGGCATTGTTACTTCAGCCGTATAGGTTCAAGATCCGTGCCATAAAGGGTTCGGATAACGTGGGAGCCGGCTATTTTAGCAGGATATAGAGAATTAATGTTTAGTGATTTTGGAGAAAAAGTGTAACCACTTTTTTCCGGAACCCGGGGATGTTGTCACGATCGCATGATATTTTCAATGTATGTTTGATGTCTAATTGCTTTATTTATGTCTATATCGTGTACGCGAGGTATGGCGCGAATGAGAGTACGGGAGCGGAAGTGCACGAGCGGAAACTCAGGTATGGTATGCCGAGAGTAATGGCAGCAGTGTGACTACATGTACCTGTAGTCAGTGTATTTGACATATACATAATAGAATACCCGAAATATATATGGATACTTGTCGAACTGGTTAAATTTTCATATCGTTATGAGAAAAACACGGTGACATGTAAAATATGTAAGAAAGAAACTGATAATATAACGCTTTATTTTCTAGTGTTCGGCACTATTTAAAAGTTGCAATGCATTATTTGAGTTTTTATTAAACTTATAAGACGTATCGGATTACGTAAAATTCAACCATTTAACAGACGAAAGACAATGCAATTTTATTCTTGAAAGTTAAAAGGACATTTACTTGGACCACGAAAAGTGGGCTTTAATGATGATGAACATTGCTGATCTGGTGCCTGCAATCTCAGAGATGAACACATTTCTATGATTTTGTATATACTTTGTTGTTTTGATTTGATGTAAACAAAAGATATGGTTAATGAAAATCTCTATCCAGAGAAAATAAAGAAATCTATCTATCTATTCTGATATTTTACAGTTTTCCTCTGATTCTGATTTTAAGATGGAAATAATATATATATGCATGAAGGTACGACTGTGGCATTATACTACATTTGTGTATTTCCAGAAGACTATTTACGAAACCTGGTGCAAAGACATGTAGCTTTAAATTGTATATACTATTACTGGGGGACATATTGACATGTTATTTTCTATTTAATGATCTATTAATGTTTTACAGTCAGAATGTTCTATTGATTAATTAAAGTTTGAAAATCGTTAAAATGGACAAAGAAAAATGTATTATCCTTATAAACAATAGTGACAACACAAAAAGTATACCAAATTGCATGCAATGTATTTTTAACAACTCACATACACCAATAAGTTCTAAGTTCTCCTGACCTCTCACGAACTGATAAAAATTGGTAAATATATACATATTGTCCAGTTATAGGAATACGAAGCCTCGTTATAACCATTATATAACTATGGACCCTAATATAGCTCTGTGATGCTTCGATTGGAGCTGTATGGTCAAGTATGTAATACGAAAATGGTAAGGAGGTATGTCATCATAATAAAGCATGATTGGCATTGCACTATTCTTATATCTAATGATATTATATGATATAATGTATACAAAAGTTCGATAAATATTTATTGATCACTCTGAAACATGTAATTAGTGAAACGGTTACTTGATATATGGAATACCTTGTTAACGTATCGTTAAGGAAATGGATATAACAAGAAATAATATATAATACCTATGTCACACAACCCGAATTATAACGTTAGCGCTATAGCTCATGAATACCAATACCAAACACAAGAAAAATGGAACTATAAATACGTCACCAGTACAGGTAAATGCTGGGTCGGTATACAACCATCATTGTTTATAAGTATTTGACACAATTTTATCAACATACACTTCTGATGTATCCTACAGTAAAGAATTAATTCAGTTTGAGCCATATTTACTGTTATAGTAACTATTCTTGACTTATACTTCGATGGGGTATGATGTATGTTAATATAGGTCTTTATCAATTAGTACCTGGGACTTTTAAGAAGGGGGTACGTATTCATCTAGGTAAACGTCTCGTGCTTTTATGTTTGTTTAGTATATCACTGGAAGATATTTATCTTATTGTTTTATTTTAATTGAGTTTCAATACGTTTATTTCGTTTTCTAATACCTATTAATGTTATGTTGGACTGCGGTGTGTATATTTTATACAGCAAGTAATTATCTCAACATAATGTTGTTTATTTGTTTTTTTTTTTAAAACAAATCCATTATTATTTATTCTTTTTGTAATTATAAATGCTGTGTCATTTTTGGCGATATGTAGACTAGTGATAAAACGATATCATCTATTATCATTTCTTCTATGTTAGGTTAATTTTCGTTTAACCACCAAGACCTCGGATAAGATAGCAAACATAAATAATTACATTTCTGATCTCTGTCGTAAAGGTGTCATAATTTGTTCTTGTATAGTGTGCAAATTGTGATAAAGCGTGTTAAACCTATTTACCTACAACACATAACATATATTATGCGGTCCAGTCCTACAAATAAATCCTGGTAATAACCATCAGATAACTGTCGATATAATTATCAGATGGTCCGATTGAAGCTTCGTGTGAAAGTATGTAATAGGGAAGGTAAGGAGGTATGTTATGATACTGAAATATGGATGCAGTATTATACTCTTCTTATCTTGTATTCGCCAAATGTGAGCTCACGTATACCAAAGTACATCAATGAAACATTTATCGAACAATGATAGTGTTCGTGTCACCGAATCTTTCATACGCTAACGGTATCAGTTTGAAAATAATTTATAAGGTTTTTGTATACAGTATACATGCAATTGATACACGCGGTATTATGTATGTATCAACTGGATTACAGGCATGTCAACGGTAGTTTAATGTCATGGTTATAGTCATTGTTTTTAGATATACAACAATAAGTATGTCACATTGTTTGTATACGTTTGTATATGTTTTATACAACAATCTAGTAAGTTACATATAAGTACAATGGTATCGAATAAATGCTGTTGTGAGGAAAGCATACAAGACAATACATCACCGTGTAACTGTAGTAGGATACTCACATCCTGAAAGAGGAGGAAAGTAAGTATAAGATAACAAACAATACAGATAAAAACTCAGAATTAATATTGACGAAATTCGGTCGTAGGCAGTTTAATGATTTCAAAATAAAACAACTTTTTATTTTTTGGATTTTTAGCACTTCTCATTTGTCATAAACACGCCACGTTATCACCGATAAAAGACTTTATTATTTTTCTGGATTTTTGTCACTTTTCATAGGTCAAAAACACGCCACGTGATCACCGATAAAAAACTAAATTGCACGATTTTTCCGGAAGTAGTTTATAGAGAAAGTAAGTTGCACGGTTATTTTTAAGATAACGTTATCGTCTACGTTACCAAAATGCTTCATGTTCCTGGCGCTTTGTAACAAACGCTTTGATGACCTGAGTTTGAAGCGTAACCACACAATGTGACAGACGCCGTTGATTGTGTCGTTTCCAGCTGATGATTACAGTTTATTTTTTTTAGTTTTCAACATTAACACGGTAGGAGAGTAGGAAATAATCGAATACCATTCTTTAAATACTGGAGCCATTGAAGAGTGAATACGTTTGATGTTTATTTTTAAAATTCCATGCTAGTTTCAACAGTAGGCCTAATCCTACCGTATGTATATGTTGTTTTTTTTTTTTTTACGGAATGGAGTACTAAGCATAAGATAATGTATCTTAATTATGTCAATCTGAATCTCTTAATATATGATTGACACCGAAGTGGAATATTTCAACGGAGAACAAACTATACATTTAATTGACTGTGTGATATGGAGCTACATGTATAATGGAGTACATGTAGGCCCTACATATATGCAAATTACAAACACGCATGCACCGGGTGTATGTAATAAAAACGTGAAGTGCATCAATTGATACTGTTTTCATATGTTGTTTTTTAAATTAAACTTGTTACAAAATCATAAGATTGTAACTGTCGTCACGAAGCAGAATTTACAATGCGATGTTTTATATTTAGTTTCAAAATGTAAAAAATCCAGAAAAATAATGAAACAATTATAGCATTTGGATTTCTGTCAATACATGGCTATATGGACTACAGAAAAAATATCGACCTCGGACTACATCCTCGGTCAATGTTTTTTTTTTTTCTATGGTCGATATAACCATGTATCGACCTCATCAAAATGATATATTTGTTTAATATCAACCCATTATTCCGCTTGAGTTTGTAGCGTAACCACAAAATGTGGCAGACGACGTCGGCAGTTTCGTTTTATATCAAAGATGATAAGACTACGAGCTGATGACTACTGTTTAAAACTTTTAAAGTTTCTACGTAAACACGGTAAGAGGTAGGGAAACTAGAATATCATTGATTAAGTATCTACATCCATTAAATTAAGAATACGTTTCTAATACGTTACTAAAACATGGATGTGATATTATACTATTCTTATATTGTAACCGCCATATGTGAGTTCAGGTATACTATAGTACATAGATATTTTTTTAACAATGATGGTGTTATTGTAACCGAATATATCATATGCTTACGGTATCAGGTTTTTGTATACAGTATACATGCATTTGATATACGCCGTAATATTTATGTATTAACTGGAATACAGGTATGTAAATAGTGGTGTGATGTCATGGTTGTATTAATTGTTTTTAGATATACATATAAAATTCAACGTTATGAAGACACTTTGCAATAATATAGTTTGATTTTAAAGAATAATAGTTCATTCTAGGTTACAAGTTGTATATTGTTATGTAATTATATTCAAAATAAGGGAACTAGTTCGATTGTTAAATGAGCTCATGTTGTAAGCAGTTTCACCACAATCTAGTAAGTGGCATATAAGTGCAATGGTATCGAGTTAATGATAGTGTGAAGAAATCAAACAAGGTAATACATCACCGTGTAAATGTAGTAAGATACTCACAATCTGAAAAAGAAGAAAAAAAAGAATTAGATAACAAACAATAAAAATAAACAGACAGGTAGCATTATGATATTAAACAGTATCATTCCCTGTTCTAGATATCATAATTTGGTTTTGGATCTGATATATAAGTAATGAAGGAATTTCTTCACAGGCAGTTTAATAATTTCAAGATAAAATAATTCTTATTTTTATGGATATTTTGTCACTTCTCATTGGTCAAATACACGCCACGTTATTACCGATAAAACACTATATCGCCCAATTCTTCCGAAAGAAGTTTATAAAAATATATTGCGCAGATATTTTAGATAACGTTATTGTCTACGTCGGCAGTTTCATTTTCTATCAAAGATGATGAAGACTACGAGCTGATGACTACTGTTTAAAATTTTGACGTTCAACGTGAACACGATAGGGGAGTAGAAAACATTGAATAGCATTGATTAAGTATCTTGAGACATTGGATAATTAATACGTTTCATGTTCATTCTGAAATTCCGACTAGACTAATTACAACAATAGTCCTAATCATAAGAGAATATATTTTAATGTTAATATATTTTTGGTATAAAAGTGGATTATTTCATCGGAGAAGGAACCATGCATATAGCTGTTTCTTCAACATGGAGCTACAGGTGTAATCTGGTAATGGTCTTGATACATATTCACGTACATAAAATATACGTGTGCATGTAATAAAAGCATAAAGTGCACAAAATGCGTTTTCATTATGTTGTTTTTAATCAAACATTTAAATTCACACTCGTTTCAGAATGTATATAAGATATAGAAAAAAAACAATTATAGCATTTTAATTTCGGTTAATACATGGTTATATTGACCACGGAAAAAATAACTACTACGGACTTCGTCCTCGTTCGATACTTTTTTCTTTTGTCGATATAACCACGTATCGACATCATCAAAATGCTATATTTGCATAATGTTTGAATGAACATTTTTCGTCAAAACGTGCCATTATTTCTGTTAATTAATATATCAACGACTGTATGGTTTATGAAATCGCTGTATTGACAGGTAAAGATAAAAGGACGGACAATATCTAGAAATCAAACGGTACCATTATCGAATACACGTTGAAATCAATTAGGTGATTTAAACGGTGTAATGGATTTGTTTGCTAACTCATTACCTTTTTTGATGAGTTTAATGTTGTTGTTTTTTTTCTAAAATAAGTCTTCTACTTTTATTCTATCTTACAAAATGGTTATTATGGAATATTGAGAAAGACATTTGTATTATTCAATATGTTAGAGAATTTTTGCAAAACCATTGTTTCAAAATTCAAAGTAACTAATCAAAAAAAAATCGAATTATCAGGACTTCCATTGCCATTAGCCTTTTAACATCTCATCTTACCTTGATAGTTTTCTAAAGGGAATATAAAACTAACCGCAGTCTACATTTAGTAGGCACCTTTCTATAGTATAATTACACTTAAAATCACTTAATTTTAATTGATGTATTTTCTACTTCTCAGACATGTCTAATACGCAGTTAGTCATAGCGAGGACGCAACCAATGTCTTAACAAATTGCACGTAATCGGATTATGTAGTTTTAACAACTGACGTGCAGGCATTATATGCATGTTTTTGAAGTATTCTTGACCTCTAGCGAACTGAATAATGTCGATATGATATGAAAATATGTATATATGTATAAAAATATAACATTAAAATATACACAAGTCGTTTGGTTATGAAATATAAAGTCTGGTTATAACCATTAGATAACTGACATCCCTGATATACCTATCTGATGCTTCTATTGGCGCTTTATGGTCAGGTATATAATACTAAAGGTAAGGAGGTATAATAATAAAAGTAAAAGGGTATGTTATCATACTGAAGCATGGATTTGTACTATTTTTATATTTTGTCCATAAAATGTGATTTCATGTATAACAAATTGCAATAATCATTAAATCTGTTGATCACTTTGGAATATGACGATGGGTTTACCGTATAATTAGTGAAACAGTTACATTGAGTGATGCCATGTTCACTTATCTTAAAGAAAGTGGATATAACAAGAAAGCATATGTAGCACCTATACCGCACATCCTGAATTTGACGTTTTCATGCGCTATACCTCATGAATACTAATGGAAATACAAGAAAATCTGATATAATAATACGTTGCAAGTACAGGTAAATGATGGATCAGTATACTACCAACATTTACTGTTCTTTACTTATAATACAGTGGGTATGAGATATGTGAACATTAATTTTGTCGGTATCACTTAGCACCTGGAAAAGAAATAAGAAATAGGTAAGTATCCATCTATGTAAACGTCTGGTACTTTTACTCTTACTTATATAGTGTAACGATACAGCTATATTACCCATTATCATTTCTTCTATAATATTATTTTCGTGATCCTTTAATCACTCTGACATCGGATCAGCTAGCAGACATAGATAAAAACAAGTATGATCTCTGTAGTAAACTCGTCTAAAGGTATTGTTTTATAGTGTGACATGTGTAGTTAATCATGTTGTGTCAAACCTGTTGATCTACGATATATAATATATATGTTATTGTCCCCAGCAAGTAATAATCTCAACAGAATGTTGTTAATTATGTATGTTTTAATTGTTCATATTTCTTCTTTTCGCAATTATAAGTGCGGTGTCATTATTGGCGATATTTAGATAAATGATAAAACTATATCATTCATTATTATTTTTTTTTCTATGTTAGGTTATTTATTGTTTAACCATCACGATTTCGGATAAGAGAGCAAACATAAATAATTACATTGATGATTTCTGTCGTAAAGTTGTCATAATTTTGTTGTTTTATTCTGTGAAATTTGTGATTAAGCGTGTTAAACCTATTTACCTACAACACATAACATATATTATACTGTCCAGTCCTACAATATAAAGCCTGGTAATAACTATCAGATAACGGTCGTCTCTGATATAACTCTCTGATGCTCCGATTGAAGCTTCGTGTGAAAGTATGTAATACGGAAATTAAGGAGGTATGTTATTATATTGAAACATGGATGTAGTATTATACTATTCTTATCTTTTATCCGCCAAAGTTGAGTTCACGTTTACCAAAGTACATAGATGAAAAAACAATATCTGATGTTGTTCGTTTTAGTTTCACCGAATGCTTGATACGCTAACTTTATCAGCGTGACAATAACGTACACGTTTTTTGATATACAGTATACGTGTATTTGGTATAGGCGATATTATTCACAGGGTGTCCCAAAAACATGTCCTGTCTTTGACAGGTAATAATTTTTGCAATACTAAGCAATTTTTTGAAAATTCGAAATGCTATTGAGAGTATGGGTATCCTAATTTAACATAATTCGGTAAAAATGTAATGATTACATTATCATTACGTGTGATGATGTCATAACAGAAATTATGGTAATATCTATGTTGTCACGATTCAGTGACTTTACATCAACATGAAGATTCAGGCTGAAATTATTGGACTCTACTATACGACCAGAAAATCACCTACTTTAGTTAATATGATCTTACAAAAAATTACCCAGTATTCATTTATCTGTTTCCCGGAAAGAACTTTAAAGACTTGTATAACAATTTGAATTTCTTTGAATTTCAGGGACACAATTCAGAATGCTATATACAAGAAGGTGAACTCCTTAAACATATTCTTTGACTGGAAGTTATCAATTTTCTGAACAAATCGCTAAATTAGCGAAATGTGACTTTCTCTTGAATTCAATACAAGTATTCAGAAACAGATATGTTGCCAGGTTGTTATATATCGTTGTATAAAATAGATCTTTACTTTTCTTAACGTATAAATATGAAATTCGTCCATCTATTGAAACAATTCTTACAAAGCGTCAAACTCAGGACAGGTTTTTTGGGGAAACGATGTATGTATCAACCGGATTACAGGCATGTCAACAGTGGCGTAATGTCATGATTATAGTCATTGTTTTTAGATATACATATAGAATTAAACATTATTAAGACACTTTGTAATAATATAGTTTGCCTTTAAAGAATATCGACTATTAACCACGTCATCATTCGATACTTTTTTCTTTTGTCGATATAACAAAGTATCGACCTCATCAAAATGCTGTATTTGTATAATATCTGAATGAAATTTTCATCAGAGCGTGCAATTATTTATGTAATTCAACGTCTGTATGGTTAATGAAATCGCTTTATCAACAAGTGAAGATAAAAGGACGGACAATATCTACAAAGCAAACGGTACCATTATCAAATACACTTTGAAAACAATTAGATGGTTAAAACGGTATATTGGATTAGCTTTGCAAACCCATGAACTTTTTGATAAGTTTATTGTTGTTGTTTTTTTTTTTCTAAAATAAGCCTTTTAATTTTATTCTAATATCATACAAAGATGTTACTGTGGCTAATTGATAAAGACATATGTATATAGTTCAAAGTTGGGGTTGCAAAATCCGCCCACGTGCCGATTTTTTTTCAAATTTTGCAGTGTTAAAGGTCTAGGTACACAACTACTTTTTATGTGCTGTTTATTTATTTTGTATGTTTTAAAAAGCCATAAAGGGCCTGAAATGATGTTTTCTAAAATTACTTTGGGTATATGGCAAGAGGACCCCTTTTGTCCATCTTTTGAACATAATTTTCATTTTTTAATTATTTTTGTTAATAAAAGAAACTTCATTCTTTATTTCATATCCATTTATAATGATATTTACGAATTATTTTTACGACAAATTGATTTTGAAGCAAATAAAACCTCAATTTTTTGTCAGGATAAAAATTGAGGATATTGGGTTTGCTCGAAATATTTGGCATGTTATCGATTTTGTCCACACTTTTAAACCATTTTAAAAACACGCTATAGGTATAATCTTATAAAGGATACTTTTTCAAAATAATTGAAATCCGGGAAAATAGCATTTTATAGGCTGAAAAGTAGCAAGGGGAATTTTCTAAAAAATCATTATTTGCCCTAGTTGACCATAAATTTAAAATTGATCATAGACATCATAATAAAACAGCAGTTAGTGATAGAATTTTTTGTTAACTAACATATGTACCTAGCAACTAGATATGCTCTTGAGTAAAACAAATAGTTTCTATTTTCACATCAAAAATCAAATAATTACTGGAAAGAAATATATTTTCGTCAGCAACTTAGACGCAAAAGATACAAATTAAGATTATCCATCTCTCTTATGTAGATAAAAACTATTTAAAATTGAATTAAAAATGATTAAAGAGTTAAACAGAGTTAAATTTGAATTTCAAATAAAGTATGTATAATTTAAAAATAATACCAGCACCACAAAGACTACAATTTTAATTTTGAGCAATCAGACGGCTTTTAGTTCGAAACAAGGGCAATAATGTATTTAAAACTGTTACTATCTCAATCGGCATACCCCATAACCCATATGTACCAATTTTCACTAATATCTAATAATATCTAATTTTCAACCAATCAGAGACCTCCATTTTGTTTCCATGGCAAGCACTTTTTTAAAAAGGGATTCCATGTTATCCAGCATATTTTATAACCCATATATACCAATATTCACTTAAATCTGACAATATCTAAATTTCCACCAATCAGAGGCCTCCATTTTGTTTCCATGGAAACTTATCTTTTTGAAAGTGTTACCATGTTATTCAGCATACCTCGTAACCTCTATATACCAATTTTCACTTCATTCTGACGTCATTTAAATTTCAGCCAATCAGAGGCCTCCGTTTTGTTACCATGGCAACCAATATTTTAAAAGGTGCTACCATTATATTTAGCATCAACAATTATTACTATACACTGATTTTCACTTTCATCGGACTCTGGAATGATAAACTGGAAACGTATAACTAGGTATACTAACAAAGAAGTGGTCCGTTGCTACATGCACTCTCTATTTTGAAGAAAACGGATTTTAATTTTGAACCTAATTTACACATTGACAGAAAATGTCATGGGAGTATTTTTAAATGTGGGTAAAATTGTGGACAAAACCAGTAACAGGGTAAAATGAGATGACAAAGAGCAATGTTTGGTTTTTGTTTTTTCCAAAAAGTGTTACTTTTTCGTAAAAAAATGTTATTTCAAACAAAATATTCCGTTAAAAATCTAAAAGAAATGACTTATATATAAAGTATATGATCTACTCAAATGATTTATTAATAAAAAATGTAGAATGTTTAACAAAGGCTAACCTTTTTTGGCATGTTTGTGCAGGTAGTTTTAATGAAAATGACTACAAAGAATTCAGGCCCTTTGGACCTTTTCAAAATCACAAAAGGAAAAAGAAGTGTCATTTTAAAGGGACAATTAGTAGTACTTTCAATATGCAAAGTTTCAAGAAAATAGGGCTATGGGCAGTTTCTATGGGATTGAACACCACCTTTACAACAGTCATTGGCCAATACATTATAATAATAATTATATGATACCCTTTAATTTAAGCCTGATTCGTATTATTCAATATGTCAGAATGTTTCCTAAACCATTGTTTCAAAATTCGAAGTAATCGATCAAAATAAAGATGGAATTATCAGATTCCAATTGTCAAAAGGCTTTTAGCAGCTCATTCAACCTGATAGTGTTCTAAAGGGAATATAAAACTTACCGCAGTCTACATTTAGGTGGCACCTTTTAAAAGTATATTTACGCTTTAAATCACTTCATTTGTTTAATTATTTTCTTCTTCTCAAACATGTCTAATACGTTGGTAGTCATAACGAGGACGCACGTAATAAGATTATGTAGTTTTAAGAACTCATGTGCAGGGAATAAATGCATATTGTTGAAGTATCCCTGACATTTAACAAACTGTATAATGTCGATATGATATGAAAATATGACTTTTTGTACAAAAAAGGTAACCATTTAAATATACACAAGTCGTTTGGTTATAAAATATAAAGCCTTGTTATAGCCATTAGATAACTGCCGTCCCTGATATAACTCTCTGAGGCTTCGATTGGAGCTTTATGGTGTAATACGAAAGGTAAGGAGTTATGATATCATACAGAAGCATGAATTTGTACTATTCTTATATGTTATCTACAAAATGATTTTATTAAAAAAAATTACAATAATCATTTAATTTGTTGAACACTCTGGAATATGACGATGGTTATACCGTATAATTAGTGAAGCAATTACTTTATTACGAGGGATACCTCGTTAACTTATCTTTATGAAAGATGATATAACAAGAAAGCATATGTATCACCTATACCGCACATCCTGAATTATGACGTTTTCACAGGCTATACCTCATGAAAATACCAGAACATAGGAACTATAAATATGTTGTTAGTACATATAAATGCTGGATCAGTATACTATCATCATTTTTCCAGTATTTGGTTCAATTTTATCAACATGTAATTCTAATGTGTCTTTCCTACAACAAAGAATTAATTTATTTTGATCCAAATTTACTGTTATAGTAACTGCTCTTTACTTATTATTCAAATGAGTATGAGTCATGTTAACATCAGTTATGTCTGTATCACTTAGCACCTTGGATTTTTATGAGTGGGGTACATATGCATCTACGTAAACGTCTCGTACTTTTATGGGTTTTTTTAGGATTTCACGTAAAGGTCATTAAAGTTATTTTTTATTCTATGGAGTATCAATACGTTTATGTCGTTTTTTAATACCCAATTTTATGTTGGGCTACGGTGTGTATATTTTGAACAGCAAGTAATGATCTCAACAGAATGTTGCTAATTATGAGGGTTTTTTTTTCAATTAATCCATTCTTATTTATGCTTTTTGTAATTGTAAATATTATGTCAATATTTAGTTTAATGATACAGCTATATTACCCATTATAATTTCTTCAATAATGTTAGTCTCGTGATCCTTTAACAACCATGACATCGGATCAGCTAGCAGACATAGATAAAAAACATTTATGATCTCTGTAGTAAATTCGTCTTAATACCTTTAGGTAAGATAGTGAAATTTCCGTCTCACTAAACTTTGGTTTAGCGTGTTAAATCTGTTTACCTACAGCACATATCATATATTCTTTCATACCTACGGGTGTAATACTGGCTGGTATAGGGCAATACACCCATGTCGTCTGAGGATGTATTGCATGACTACACATGCAATAAAGCCTCGTGACGTCACAGCGTCAACAAAATCACTCTATCCTCGGTACAATATTAACTTTTTTTTCACAAAATTGACTGGTTTTACTCTAAAAGATGCAAACAACGGAATGTGTGTTGAAAATATCATGTATTTTCATGTATAGAAAATTGACTTTCAGTCGTGGATTTCTTCGAATTTATTTCAAAATGGCGGGATATTATAGTTGTAAACTTGCAGTAAAACGTCGAGATATACTCTTTCATAAGTGGATATGACGGATAGAGATATTCTACCATCGGGATCACAAAATGTTGCAAAACCCTCGGTAAGCCTCGGGTTTTACTACATTTTGTGACCCTCGGGTGGAATATCCCTATCCTTCATATCCAGTCCTACAATATAAAGCCTGGTAATACTCATCAGATAACTGTCGTCTCTGATAAAACTATCTTATGTTTCGATTGCAGCTTCATGTGAACGTATGTAATACAAAAGGTAAGGTGGTGCGTTATTATACTTATGTTAATGTAAGTGTCACCGAATCCTTGATATGATAACGTTATTAGTTTGAAAATAATTTATAAGGATTGTTAATATATATCAACTGGATTAGCTTGTACACTACTTTTTGGCGAATTGCAACTGTTATGTACTTTGTTTACACCATTATTATGTTTTCGGTAAACAAAAACATTGAGTTTTTGATAATACTTGCATAGTCTTGATTAATAGTGTCACCTAATCACGGATATGTTACTGGTGATATTCTGACAATAAGTGATACGATTTTGAGATAGATATATAATTGGTATCCGCTCGATGATTTGAGATACTGCTGTGTCCGTTAAATACTATGATGATAACTGAGAACATCGCGACACACAAAGAAAGACAATACGTTATTTAGACGTGTATGTTCAATGGCATTTCTCTATTAATACTAGTTCAACGTCTCAGTAAATGATTCACTATTGTATATGACTGACAATTTCATGAAATATGATACTTACTTTGAAGGCCTTCCCCTTGTGCTGTAACATAAAAATAATTGTCTCAGCAAGAATAAGACAACAACAAATCCTAATATAGATTCAGATGGGTTAGTGTGGATAACCAACATATACAAAACCTAGTCTTACTATTATCTGTTACTATAATTGATTCCGTCACATTCATACATGTAAATGTCTGATGTCTCAACGCCACAAAGCCATTACCTTTATACTGTATCCTATAAATAATCTAACCGTTATCAATTAAGTGGTTAATATTCCTGTTCTCTGACCACCATATAAATAAAAAAAAATGTCCCTACCGACAGAAGATAAACATCGGTACTTACCTGACAATAAGGACAGGTTTTCTGTGAATGAAATAATCGGCGGTTAAATTATATCACGACATGTAACACATGTATATACATATATATGTTTGTATAGCATTTACATTATTTATACGCCAGTGTTGTTTGCGGACCATACACAGTAATAGTTCATTAGATAACGTTTATGTTGCCACTTTATGGACAAGAACGTGTAAGTAAAACAATTCAGTGGGAAGTATGACGTATGGTAATTACAAAAAATATCTCGAATTCTAAGTTAAAATTCACAAATATTAATTTTTGCTAACAAGAATCCTAGCAGTCTTAACGGTCATCTTAGTACAAAACAAGACACCACCAATAATTTAAAGATGCTCCACCGTTGACGAATAAACACGATTATATCAGCGATCGTTGGATCAATATTAAATGATCAAATACGCTCACATTTTCGTAATCCATGATCCAAGACAACTGGCAGATGTTATAAGTTTCTAATATATTTAAACACTGTGTCATTAAGAGTAGATCAAGGTCATATATTCCATCAAGTGTCTTTTTACCAGTGACCTTAAATGGGGGTCAAGGATACTCATTTGATCAAACTCGATAGCTCTTCATTCTAGCATGTTATGGGCCCAATATCAGGAAGCTTATTAATTACTGTTAATTATTTATCTCTATTGAAGTCGTTACAATATATCAGGCGCGTTTTGCTACGGTGGCCTTAATTGAATGTCAAGCTCATCAATTTTAACCAACCTGATTGTCCTTCCAAGTAAACATCAGTTCCGATATCAGATATCTAGTCCTCTTAGCCATTGTCAAGAAGTCGTTTTTAGATTTTAGCCTATACAACCCCAATGTCATTGAATGAAAGTCACCCATTTGAACAAACGTCGTATTCGTTCATCACATCAACCCACTACCCATACCCTGGGACTTTCAGTTATCACGGAGAAGTCATTTATACGAAAGGTCTGCGGACGAAACACGACAGACAGCATTAGACAAATCGTTATGATTATAGGTCATCCTTACCTTAAAGGTCAGATGACTTAAAATCTCCATAAATGTTATTGCAACATCGTATTCTGTAAGGAACATGACAGTTATATATGAAGGAATCCTAAGGCGAGTCTTGAACACTAATTTTCAAATTTTGATGATTTCCATTACAAAGAAATCGGGGGTTCTCATAATTTCACATTAAGTCCCACAAGAAAATCTTGAGTCCATGACTCGTCTAGGTGAGCCCCGTTAATCACTGCTTGGTCATGGCTTTATATGAACTCACAATCCGTAAAGTATTTGATCCGCATTCCAGTAGTTATTGCACATATTCAGCAAAACGTACCACTTTGTTGAAATGAAAAGTAAACTGGATACTATGAGAACAATTTTAATGATAGAACTGCACTGAGCTAGCATCTAATACTCGGAATGATTATATCAAATAGGAAACCATATACGCTCGGTGATTTAGTGTAAAACATTAGTTTAATATGCATGTTCTTAGAGCTTATCGCAGTTCTAAATATATTTTAATCGATACATATTATGAAAGAGGTAAGTAATGTGCAGATATATACACAAGACTGTACCAATAAGCTGTTACTAAGGGAGAAGCGTTCACAAAATTTGAATGATGGATTTATTTGAATTATTCTGGTCAGTGAAATAATAATACACCAGATATATACATGTAATTTCATCAAATATTCATAATAAACATTTTGGTTTTGAGCCGTAGTAAATAGCAATTGACCAAAAAAAAGATGTTATTTTTTCTTTCTCAAAACAGAGAGTAAACAACATTATTGTCACAATTAGTGTGTTATTTATCCTCAAAAAAGACTATATAATGTCCAGAAGCGACTTAATAGTGTGGATATCAATTTCAGAACCTCCGTATTAGTTATTATATATATGGATATGAATAATAATATAATGCACCCAATGTGATTCGGGTTATACAATTCGGTAAAAACAAATTGAATAACCCCTTAATACCAAATAGGTGTTATATGAACATTACGAAGTCGCGTTAAATAAATCGGCAATATGATGCATTGTGGTTATTAATTGAAATCAAACTTATTTTATCAAAAATGGCAAATATTGCAATTAGAATACGCGCGTGTCAAATGGATGGTTTCTACATCAAAACGCAAACTTACCCTCACTTTAATGCGGGTTCGAACAACTTACATATGGTGTCAAAGTCGATTTGATATAATATATGGAGAATACATGGTTAGTATTTTACAATACAAGGTTTCTTTTGGTTCGAGACTTAGAAAAGCGAAGATGACGAGGTCATGCACCAAAATAAAACTTATATTGTAAGATACTAACCGTGTATTTTGTTTCTCCAGCAACCATTATGACATTCAAAAGGAAAGCAAATTGCCGTTAATTTAGTTGGTTTCGCTCGAAGCGAGACACTTCTTTGATGTAGAGGAAATGATTCATTCATTAAACCGAATGAGAGTTTATTCATTTTTACTACCGTGAAAAATATATAAGCACATTCTCAAACAGTACCAGTAATTATATTTAGTGTGTAATACCACTAAAACAATACGAAAAGACTCAAAACAATAATTACCCATCAACGAATTACTTTACAATGAATACCTTTGCCATGAGAAAAGGACGACACCGCCATACGAGATTTCCGATATAGTAACAATGACGTCATTCTAGTGAATGTGACGTCAACGTTTAGCGGGCGTGAACGACGTTTCATTCATTGGAATGTTAAAGTACTGGGTCAAGTTATAACAAGTTTCGTCAGATGTGGAACACATTCACGTGATTGTATTGACGGATAAAGCACAAGTTTATCAGGCAGTAGTTATCCATGAGTCTGTGGGCAGTTGCAGGATAAATAAAATTATAATGCCATAAGCAGATGTTCTATGAAATAATTATCATAATGATTTAAGTCATTATTATCTGTCCTGAGTTATAAGACCATAAACCTGATACATTTATCACATTGGGTAACATATTATTGATGTGATAAATAAGAAAAAAAACATAAAATAGGTATTGCATAAAACAATACATACATACATGCGAATGTGTATCAGATTGTCAAATTTGTAATAAATTAGAATAACACATACCGATTTGTTTACTACATGTGTGCGTCCGGGTTTCCTGTTTATAGTCTCGGTACATTACACGCTTGGCTTGTCAAGTTTACGCTAGCGAGTAAAGCGTTTGTAAGACCCGGATTGACAAAATCCGATATATAAATGCCCGTGCTGACAGACAAATTTCAATCTTGTATCAACACTCAAGCTGTGCGGATCGGAAAAGTATCAGGTATATAACGGTTTTCCCCTGGATACGATAATTACCAGATTATACTTAAAATGTTTGGCAGCGGCTCGTTACCTGTGATAGGTAAGCGACTACACAGTAGTCGGTAGTATTGCACGGGGTGGTCGACGACTATATGATAGTCGGTAACACAGATTGTTTGGCTCCGATATATTATTTGCTTGTTATACCCAATCCTTAAGACCAGGTGTCGATGGTCAGGCAGACCACTGTATACAGAAATACCAATTGTTAATCCCTCGGAATTGATGTAATGCTTTACGCTATCAAATAGTAGTCAAATCTGTATATATTTGCATCTGCAGACTAGTCACTAACCAACATCATTCACTATAAGTGACGAAGCCAAGTAGAAACGTCACAAATCGTTAAAATGTTATTCGTCATAGAATGTGACAATCATAGTTGTATTACTTCAATAGGATAAGTTCACAGAGACATGCATTTTTTTTTTTTTTGTGTTTTAATCGCTTTTCCTTCGTTTAAAATTTATATGACTTTAAAAAACCACCAAACATATACAGCAAAAAAACAACAAGTTGCGCTGATATGTTTCGAGTTTTATGTCAATCATTTCCCCAGTTAGGATTGGGCATTTTGACGTTTTTTACGCTATGAATATGGGGTGTTCTTGACATAGTTAACGACCAAGTGCTAATCTAGTCACTCGCAATGGTCACATGCCCACGTGGGCACATGTGTACTAAAACACCGCTCTGATTGGAATCGTAAGACATTCAACAATGTGATTCATTTGACAAATAGGCAGATTGTGTGGAAAATCATTGAACAAGGCATGTATCAAGTAAATAGCGAGTTTCTATCATTCAAACTTGAAATCATCAAAACACACGTGTTGTCACATAGCCATCATACTACTCTAAAATCAGACGGGGTATAAGTATCAACGATTTAACAAATTTTGTAAAATGCGAAATATGCGAAAAAAACCGATATAGACAATACTTACACATGTACATGGAGACTTGGTTCTTCCGCATGTCTTTCCAGAAATAAAACATAATATAAAATGTTCAGAAACGTAAATGACCACTGCATTACAACAGGATAGTATATTTCCAAATGCATGTAATTCTTCTTACCACAATTTTCTTACTAGGTAAAAATGTGTATGGAAAGATTGACTGATAAAAAAACGTGTTGGTCACATCTGCGATATTGAGGATTTTAAAAAAAAATCAAAAAACGAAACTACATCAAGATTTCTTTTTACTTTCTAGTATAGCAACTAAACTGGTTATAACATTTCCATAATGCTCACCTGGCAAATATCTTGTGGCTGTAAAGTAGAAATGTGTCAATTATGTTTTTTACTGATTAAACAAGCCACATTTTCAAACGCTTACACATTAACATGGTTTAGCTGAAACTATAATGTAAACGTAATCAACAGCGAATGTTCAAGATGTTTCTACATAATGATGATTGATGTTTATTTATACGTTTGTTAATTTATTAATGGAATCAACGTTGATTATGTTTGACAGAATTACCAACTATCGCGTCGGATACTTAGTTTTGATATCTGTTGTCATGTTCTACCTCACTATCCGCCCTATTATCTTTGCAATTGACACATTTTTTTCTTTCTGTGTATCGATATATATTCAAATTGGATGCAAAATGTTAATCAAGACTGAGTGAAAAAATGGAAATCACAATATGTTCATTTGTATAGTAACATGCTATGACTAGAGCAACGGAAAGTACAGAAGGCATCAACATCAAACGAAATACCAAATCAGACATAAAATTCATATTACAAACGTCTTTTTTTCTCTAGATATAGACCCGACATATTTTCAGTTCATAAAAAAATAAAACAATAAGTTAAAGTGTTTAATTTTAGCTTACCTCTGGTCGTGTATCCTGCTGAATAATTCTGCAATGATAATAAACGTAAATAAGCAATACCACCTATATGTGTTGATCTGACGAGTCCGGTCGCATGAGTTTGTTGTACAGAGGAAAATATAGTGTGTGTAGTAAACGAGTGGTTTTGCATCCATTACATATCGAGTACCGTTATCATCACGTTTTAATGATTTTAAACTTCTGTAAGTTTTAGTCAATACCGCATCGCATTAGGTTTACTTGTCAGTAACAAAATTCCCCGCGAACGTATTCTCCTGTTTCACGCGGAATTTAATTTACTTTGTGTTGTCCAAAAGTAATCTGAGTATCTAAACATCAAGTTCATATGTATTTGATGCTGGTCAAACTATGATTTAAGAAATGAATTCATTAAAATTCCTTTCACTTATGCTGTTTTCATCTAAAACATATATCCCCCCAATATTTTCACTACGTCATAGCTCGTCAAAACACGTCACAGTTTCACTACATAACTGATCGTAACAGCCCTGCAAATTTGACATAAAAACCGCTTTCAATTAGGACAAATTCCATTTGCTACCAATGTGTGAATCGACCATAAAAATAAATACCCAAATAACAAAACAATTAGGTTGATTGCAAACCTTTTAGTGAATGTTTTGCGACTACGTATATCATTTGTTCATGTTTATACTTGCATACGTTTTAATTAATACTGATCGAAGGCCGAATAGATATGAAATGTAATGTATTCCTAATTACCCCTGTTAGGTCTTGGAGTAATGGTCGTTGTAGATTGTAAAATGAGTAATTAACAATATACACATTTAGCAAAATATTCTAGTATCTTGTCCACAACCACAGCATAACGTTGTTTCATCACAATATCATTAGATGTCATCTGGTATGGAGTTGGCCTTATTGTTTCCAATATTGATATTAAATGACAACAGTTGTTCAGAAATTACACTCAAATATCAACTTAAATGTTGAAGGTATTTTAAGTAAGATTGTGGTCATGCTAAATCTTCTATTCTTTTAATATATACATACACAAATACTTTATCAGTGCCTCGTATTCATTTAAGGTTTATATCAAATGGGGAAGTAACATTTGATCTTCTTTTTTACTCGGTTATAAATGTTCGTATCAAAGACATGATGATATGGGCGATAATTAAATCCAGGACACAGGTACAAAATTTACAAGAATATGTAATAAGTTTCTCCGAGAACTTTTCTCATATTTTGAGGAAGAAAGAAGGCATATATAAACGAAACTATGGAATTCTCCCACCATGCATCGTTTCTTATTACTCCATACAACGCTGGAATCGACTGGAATGCACTAATGAGATCGTAATGAGATTGTAAAATACTAAAACAGGTATGCAAAATATCGCCCACGTTATTAAAATAACTACATATATGTGTATATGTACACATTTGTATACATATATATACTGTACTTACTTTTGTTTAAGTTCATTGTTTTCAGCTTCAAGTTGTGTGATCTTCTCATCGCCAGTGTTCTCTCTGAAGCCAAATTACATTAACAATTATACGCATTTCAACTTATCGGATATACATTTGCAGCTGTCAAAATCAATGAACACTTTCACATGGTTGCAAGTCTTAATAAAGTACCAATTTAATGTTCCCCTCTGTTTCAAAGAAAAGCGAAATATCCATATTGTGTAGGACGCTGACTGGAAAGAGGAAATTAAAAAAAAATATTAATGTATTATATTGTCTGTCGGAAAATGTCTTCTACAGTTTGTGATAGTCCGCTAAACCTGTCTATATTGAGTTTTTTTTCGATTTTGGCTTCGGTCTCATGTTTTGTAGCTACCTTCAAAGCTACCAAGAGCTGTTATAGGACTATATTTTAGTTTAAAAATTGAAATTGAAAGAACTACTAGGGGGAAATACAGGTAAATACGGACAGGCAGGTAATTGCGGACAGTTCATGCATATAAATCATTATATTCAAATAGATCAATCTTTGTTCATGCTAGATGTAGATTGATATGAAAGTTGTAGTGTCTGTCTTCGTTTTTGTCTGGTATATGGTTTATCCAAAATGGCGAGTTATACTATTGTCTGACGTCATGCGAAGGCATTGCGATGCATTCCGGGAAACTTGATTGTCGGAAACGATAAACGAAAAATTAAGCCACTAATCGATACACCAATACGCTTCAGTTATAGTTAAAAGCAAATGCTTACACTTTCGTTCATTGTTTTGATGTTGCTATTTGTTTACAGAAATACATCATGGTTGTTAATTTCGAAGAACGAGTATCTGAGGGGTCCGTGATGATTTTTGTTAGTCGGATATATACGGACAGTTCATAATTGACCAATTTATAGCAGCAGTTGTTTGGATTTTTATCAGTTAAAACAGTGCCAATTTAAAAACCTAAGATTTCTAAAAAAATGAATACTGTGTGTTGAGTGAAATAAGTACTGCAATATATACCGTAACAGATTAATTGTTTTCATGTTTTTTTGTTGTTTTTTTAATTTCTCCATTACTTCTGACATCGTCCACCGTTGTGTTCAATCAACGTGACGTCATTTTAAAATCTGAGTAATGCACATGCAATTACAACTAACGGACCTGTATGGTTCAACACTTATCTGTTTTGGATAATGCAAACATGCTAACAATCTATATTAAACGTATCTCAAAATGATCTCTGTTTTAGTTACATGTACATATAATAGTTGCTTTAGTTACATGTACATACAATAGTTGTTTCAGTTACATGTACATACACAAGTTTTAGGTATATTTTGCCTGTACATGATTTTGTGTCTATATAAAATGCACATGTTTGATATACTAGTTATCAATTTCTGAAACATTAGTCAAAATCACTTCTGTATATCAATTTCTGTACGGACACTGGTTTGCTTCCTGTTTCATGTTTTACCCGTACATGTAAGAAAATATGCATATACGATATCCTTCACGTGTAATTTGTTTAGCTATGAAATAATTATTAATTGGACACTTTTAGTATAATTTATAGTTTCCTGTGGACATAAAGTTTCAGTAATTACCCTACTACAGAAGCAGTGTATGATAAGTACATACATACTGACGATGTATCTGTAGTAGCAGTGTATGATAAGTACATACCTACTGACGATGTATCTGTACTTGCTATAAGTAAACCATTGTTACTGCTGGTTTCGTTGCAACATTTCCCCGTTATAGTTTGAAATCTAGCCCGCCTCATAATGTCTAACTTGACAAGACTCGGCGGTATGGTTATCCCTGTTTCACGGGGAACACATCGTTAGATAATCATGTTTAGAGATGTACACTTAAAGGGACAATTAAGTCTAAGAGAACATTAAAATTTGTACATATATTGGGAAAACCAAGTTCTAATGGAAATTATATCAGCCGGTTTTAATGCGATATGCCAGAAAAGCCACTTGTGGTGAAATTTGTATGGGACGTTCAAACTCGCTCGCTGTCCGCCATTACACACATTGTGGTCGAACATCTTGCATGCCGAACCCTGTCCCTTTTACGTAGAGCAATGACACCTTTGTATAGAACTGCTCGAATCACTCTGACAGTAGTGTGTTTACCTTACTAGGTGAATTATCTTGCCTAAAAAAAACATTTTATCACCTACTCAGGGGTTATGTAATCCATTTTTTTGACGTGCGTGACTTTGACTCTGGTATGGGTACAGCGTACATATCGTACCTTATTTATCGTATTGACCAAGGATTTGTAATTACAACGATATCAATTGAAATACTAAACGATGACGTGGAATTTGCCGATATTTTATGTAATATGTTTCATTAGAAAAGAAGAACAATACATTATGCCATATTTTGCTTCTTTGTTATGTAAAAGAATTAGCCTGAGTGAATCACCCCTTAAACCCTTATACACACATGTACATTTTGTATGTCATATTCCTATCTATATATATGATAAAATACCTCCTTCGAAGTCACGTGTACTGTTGAATTAACTTTTTGTATTTCAACTAGAAAGGAAATGTTTATATAAAACCTTTATTTTGCATTGGTACCACTTTGATTTAAAATTGTAATCAAGCATGTGATAAGTCATTCGTGTCCAATATATCCTGTAAAAAGTATCATATGACTGTTAGATCTGCATACGTGTTGTTGGTTCAAATTCCTGTAGCATGGAAAGAAAGACAGATACATTCATCACATCGACTGTTGACACCAGAGGCATTAATGGAAGGAAAAAGAGACTTTGCATTAAAAGAGAAATTAAAAGGAAATCTTAAAAGTTGAACGACTGCAGATAAAAAGGAAGTAAATTAACTGAAAACTAGAAACCAAATAAATTGCACTGGAATGACAGGAACTGGAATACCAGTTTGCTCCAAGTTAAACATCCTTGCCTGACGGTACGTGTAAATGCAAGCTATGCATATAGTTTATTTTATACAGCGACACATGCCATTATTATTGACAATTAAAGTTAGTATTTTTCTGATTTAAGCCATATATACATATGTGCACCCTTTATGTGGCCTCTTATAGTTACCCTGTGTAGAGCCCCAATATAAGGCGCTCTCTCATTGGCTGTTATATTAATACTGATTGCTGATTGGTTGTTATATTAAGCTTCATCGCTGCAAAAAATTTTCACAGGCGCCATCATTTTCACCTCATTTTACGATTAATTTTTACAATTTCGAAAAGTTTTAAACCCACCCTACTTCCCTCCCTTTAATTCAAGCTTTTCTTTTACATCATCTTGGGTGACGTCATTTTGGCGTATTTCTGTCGAATCTCACTCTTTTGCGTAATTCTGAGGCGTAATTCTGACGAATCCCCACAATAGGGACAATATTTTGTAATAATTTGTAAATTTTGATTTTTTATCTTTATTGTTCTCTATTTGAAAAGAGAACAGCTATGTTCATTGGAATGGTCATTTTTAGAGTCTCCAGTTACAATGTATGTGTTAATTGAATATGGAGTACTAATTATTATGATGTTATGACCATTCCATTATTTTGTATGTGTTAATTGATAATTTTTATGTGATTTTTACACATATATCATGGTTTAGTTTTAATAAACCGTAATCTTATATAAGATGTTATCATCTTTATAAGATGGCCATTTTCAATTCACACATTTGTGTCGAGTTTTATGTGGAGCATGCATAAATATATCTATACACGTATGTTCTTTCAAAATATATATTCATGAATGAAATGAGGTATGTCATTTAGATTTTTTTCATTTGAAAATAAAAGAAAGAACTAGACACACAGAAATAAATAAATCAAAGTAACACCTCTACATGTTTTAATCCTACACTATTACTCAATTCGATGCAAAAATCACATTGGAATTCTTTAAAACTTTATACGGGTAATGCTTTGCCATATGGTGGATTGGCAGTCAGGATTGATTTGAGATATTATAAAATAGAGTAACACTAGAACCATGTCATATAAAGTATATAGGTGTAATAAATGTTTCTGTTATTTAAAGTCTCTGTGGTTAATGAAGTCATCGTTATCCTATATATATTTCGGTTTTTTAATATTGATATGTTATAAAGTTACATACCATTATCTTCTGAATTATAACATTATATATTATTAAAAGTTAGTTTGGTAATATAACTTAATAAATGATATAACAAATGTTAATAATTGAGTCTTGTTGGAAGAGTGACAAAATGAAAAATATCAATTAATATTATATAAAATGTACATCTGGTGAAACAACTAGAGATAAGGTGTAAAAAAATAAATACCTTAACGCAGAATCTGCGAGTACATGTACATTGCATATAAAATATATGCTAATAAAACTGGATAGTTCATAATTGCGGTAATTGCATATTTTGAATGATAATAGTAGATATGTATTGGAAACATGTATATTATGTTTCTACACTAAATATCGTGTCAATAACAACGGTAGTAAACATACTAAAAACGGTCTTACTTTTGTTTAAGCTGACTGTTTTCAGTTTCCAGGAGTTTGATCTTCTGAGCGTCTGCCTTTTTCCTTAAGAAGACAATAGTGCTTGTTAAAATTACAAACAATATTTACAAATAACTGATGATTAAAAACAACATATTATATAATCATTCTATTTAAGCATACTATAAATATAATTTGACCGGATCCATTTAGCGAAAGCCCCATTTAATTAAATAAAAACCGATACTGGCCTTTAAATTGCATCCACATGAAAATACCCAATAACATTTTCATATCGATTATTGTAGTATGTGTCC
>SAYR01004446.1:1400150-1439713 GCA_004382745.1 Argopecten irradians irradians
TGTTGGGTAATGGTCGTACGGTCGGGTGACCGCTGGCAGTCGGTGTACTATCAATGGCCCAATGTTGGCCCGATGAAGTACGACCAACGGTTGGGATGATAAAGTTGGCCCATTATTGGTCCGATGTTGTACGCCCAATGGTTGGCCTGCTTACATTGGTAAAATGTTGGCCCATTATTGGCAAATTGGCCGATTCCCAATACAGTTTCATTAGGCCAATGCGACGTGTGACAGAGGAAAACTTTCAATAAAATAATGAAACAATGTTATGTACTACACACATTTGCCAGAATTTCTCTAATGACGGTGAGTTGATTTAAATGGTTTTTACCGTAAATAATGTAAATGAAAAAAAACCCACTTTTTTCTTTATTTCCTAGGCCTATTTTAATTTTGTCTTTCTCCTCTGTGTGTATCTGCGAGATTCATTGCTTGAATTTAAATTTTTGCATATTTGACTCGGTCTTCTGGTCATACTTATACCATTACGTGTACAAGGATTTACAAGTAAGTCTAATTTCCGCTGGCGGGCACTATCAATGATCCACATCTGCTATGAGTCACGTGACTATTCCCGCCAAGACCATCCCCATTCATTTGTATCTGGACCACACTCTATAGCTAGTTGACCAGGGGCTGACCAGCACACATGAATTCATATTGAATTTTGCTGACATATAGGAAGAATTACCTCAAGACTACAACAAAATTGTAAGTAGAGTTACTTTTGTTATAATATACTAGTTAATGATTTGCCAATTTATCAGTATTATTACACATGCCAAAAACATATTTCACAAAATTTGTGATCAGGTTGAAAGTGGTACATGTAGATGTAGATAATTAACATGTTATAAAACATGTGCATAATGTACATGCAACAACGGAATATATTATTTTTGAAAGGCTGGAAACTTCCTACTTAAAAATTCGGGTGGTTAACAATTAAGCTGATTAGGTAGTGGGCGGAAAGTATACTTAAAGTGCATAGTGACCAGCCTCTGCTGCTGCATGTAAACATTACCACATGTGTCTAAACTACATGGTCATTGAACTTATACACTGTAGTAGATGGTGAGAAAAGATTAAGTTGAATAACATCCGCAGACATAATAACATTAGTTCATAAGTAGTATAAGTTATTTGTCTGATATGATAAAGAGTTTGAAAGTTCTAATAAAGAAGTACCCTTTTACAGCATTACAGCAAATTTCAAATTATACATCAGTACAGAAAATTCCTTTTGAATTATGAGTAATGTTGCTATAATCAGGCTGCATACGATCAAGCCTACTTTAGATAAGCAACTTAACAAGTGAAGAGTTATATAATTATATACAAGATTACAATTTTGAATACATGATAATCCAATGCAGAAATGGTTGTGATGTATAGAATAGATCACACTCCCTTCACAACATTCCTCTGTAACATGAAACTAAAATCACACACCCCTTATTTCTCTTCCGTCTATATCCTAAACACTGACCACTAGTCTCCTTCCAGGCACTTGGTAAGAAGGTTATTGATAACAAACCTATAGCATCACCTGATTGTGGTGGAAATCCCCAAAGTATGTGCAAATTTTGCTGCTTGGATATAGATAGTACACACAATTTATAAGTATTCAAAAAAATTGAGAGAACAATTGAAACAACAAGGGAGTCATTTTGCTAATAAGCTAATACATTAATTAGTTTTAGTTTACAAGAATGATTGTTTCAGGAAGTTATGTTTTGTTTTTTCTATTGTCACAGATTACCAACCTGCCAACAATTGCATGTCGCTACCTGCACTCACCGGATTCAAACAACAAGTTTTTTAATTAGCAAGGAAAGGACACCAAAAGGGCCTTTTTCAAGCCTCATTATGTGCAGTCATCACAAGTAAGTATAAAATTAGTCATTGTATAATGTCCATAAAGGGAAGACATATTGTACTTTGTTCTGTCAAAGTTTGATATAGAAGCTATAAGTAGAAAATGCCTTAATCATAATGTAAAGTAATTAATTATTACATATCAAAATTTAGTACTTAAACTGTACGATAAGTTAGCTGCATTTTGTTGAGCTTAGAAATGAGTTGGCAGAGAGTGAAAATTAAGCTCAGATATATACATGAAAATGTAGAAATTTAGACCTGTATTTAATGGTATACCCCTACAATATGTCTGTACAGTACATATCAATAAATGTATTTACTTTTTTTTTATAGAGGCTGTAAGAAAATTCAGAATGCCATCTAATGCAACAGATGCTGAACTTCACAACATCATCAAAGCCTGGCTTTGCACTTTTGGAGACAGAGAGGGAGGAAGCAAAGAAAGACAAAAACAAGATGTTGGCCACTATATACAATAGTAGAAACTGTCCAAGAAAGTGGAGATCCAGATTAAATCAAACGTGTAAAATAATTCTCTTTGTGCCATTGGCTGGAATTCCTTTGGAGACATTGACATTTTCCATAACTGACATTTAAAAGACATACCAGTGAGCGCAAGTTATACAAGCTTATTTGGTGTTATTTCTTTTTATGTCCAGAGGAACTATAGTAAACTGTTATGAATACACAAACAATTAACATAGATTTGGGAAATTCCATTAAAAACAGCTGGCATGCTCTTTAATCTTTATGATTTGAAAATTTTTTTTTTATTGTTTTTGAAGTAAGAAAAATACACTACAATGTTGTTCCATATATAATAGTTGCATTTTTCTTTGCTGACATTTTGTTAATTTTTAATTTAGAAATATATCATAACAGGTTATTTCATCATTTGATTAATATGGGTTTAAGTTTTGGAATCTATATTTTTAATGTCTTTTTAGGAAATATATACACATGTATATATGGAAGAATGTTAGCTTTTAAAGTCTATTTTGATCAATAGAAGCAATGTATTATCAAATGTTGAAATAACCTGTTCAGCTCATGTGGAATGGATTGGTGTTTAATTAGGAACCATGCGATTTTATGGCATTAATGAGAAAGGTAACCAAGCTTAAAATTAATTAATGCTTATATTTAGCATCGACCCAATGGATCAGACAAATCAACATCAGACCAGCATTGGGCCAACAGATAGCCGGAATTGGGCCAATGCTGGGCCAACATAAATGCTAACTTCTACATTGGCCCAATGTTGGCCTGATATTCAAAAGCCGATATGCCAACATTGGGCCGACATAGAACCGACACACTGGGCCGACAATGGACCAATTTGCAAATCAACAGCGGGCCAATGTCAACTGCCAATACTGGCCCGATGTAACTGCCATCATTAGGCCAATATTGGGCCAACATTGCGATGCTATCTGGGATATCCTGTAAAAAGTATCATATGACTGTTAGATCTGCATACGTGTTGTTGGTTCAAATTCCTGTAGCATGGAAAGAAAGACAGATACATTCATCACATCGACTGTTGACACCAGAGGCATTAATGGAAGGAAAAAGAGACTTTGCATTAAAAGAGAAATTAAAAGGAAATCTTAAAAGTTGAACGACTGCAGATAAAAAGGAAGTAAATTAACTGAAAACTAGAAACCAAATAAATTGCACTGGAATGGCAGGAACTGGAATACCACTTTGCTCCAATTTAAACATCCTTGCCTGACGGTACATGTAAATATATCTATACACGTATGTTCTTTCAAAATATATATTCATGAATGAAATGAGGTATGTCATTTAGATTTTTTTCATTTAAAAACAAAAGAAAGAACTAGACACACAGAAATAAATAAATCAAAGTAACACCTCTACATGTTTTAATCCTACACTATTACTCAATTCGATGCAAAAATCACATTGGAAGTCTTTAAAACTTTATACGGGTAATGCTTTGCCATATGGTGGATTGGCAGTCAGGATTGATTTGAGATATTATAAAATAGAGTAACACTAGAACCATGTCATATAAAGTATATAGGTGTAATAAATGTTTCTGTTATTTAAAGTATCTGTGGTTAATGAAGTCATCGTTATCCTATATATATTTCGGTTTTTTAATATTGATATGTTATAAAGTTACATTCCATTATCTTCTGAATTATAACATTATATATTATTAAAAAGTTAGTTTGGTAATATAACTTAATAAATGATATAACAAATGTTAATAATTGAGTCTTGTTGGAAGAGTGACAAAATGAAAAATATCAATTAATATTATATAAAATGTACATCTGGTGAAACAACTAGAGATAAGGTGTAAAAAAATAAATACCTTAACGCAGAATCTGCGAGTACATGTACATTGCATATAAAATATATGCTAATAAAACTGGATAGTTCATAATTGCGGTAATTGCATATTTTGAATGATAATAGTAGATATGTATTGGAAACATGTATATTATGTTTCTACACTAAATATCGTGTCAATAACAACGGTAGTAAACATACTAAAAACGGTCTTACTTTTGTTTAAGCTGACTGTTTTCAGTTTCCAGGAGTTTGATCTTCTGAGCGTCTGCCTTTTTCCTTAAGAAGACAATAGTGCTTGTTAAAATTACAAACAATATTTACAAATAACTGATGATTAAAAACAACATATTATATAATCATTCTATTTAAGCATACTATAAATATAATTTGACCGGATCCATTTAGCGAAAGCCCCATTTAATTAAATAAAAACCGATACTGGCCTTTAAATTGCATCCACATGAAAATACCCAATAACATTTTCATATCGATTATTGTAGTATGTGTCCTAATTCGAATGAAACACTCACCGGTCTTCAAACTGTTTCAATTCCTTTTCCAGTTCACAGATACGGTTTTGGGATGATTCGCCACTGTAACAAAAAAAAAAAAAAAAAAAAAGATAGTGTCTGTACTCAATTAAATCTAACCCTGTGAACGATACATTTTATAGGTAGAAATTAGGTCCGTAAATATTACATTTTCTAAATAGATTTGTATCCATTTTTGTGCTATATAGGCTGAAATACAGATATAGATTCGTATAGGTTAAAGTATTGATAATTAGTTAAATAAATGTAAATTATTCCCGGCTGAATCACAAAATATGGATTCCACCACACGTACATTTCAACAGCAACAAGCTCCAGGCCATGATGTGGTGTAAGTATCAGTCCTTGTCAGGATTATAGTGTGTGTAGAAATGGCGATGTTGACGGCATGGACAAATTAATTTCACTGATGTGCGTTTTAACGTGTTATGGATCAAACTTGTAAATACAATTTAATGAAAATGGTTAAAAACAATGTTTACTTAATAAATTTAATAAGCGTTTTTTTTTCCTCTTTTTTGAATATCTGAATATGACATGTTGTTGTTAAGCGTACGGTTATAGATCATTTTATGAAGACAATAGTGTAGAAACAATGAAAGAAATTATGGACTTTTTATGATACTGGGTTGGATACTATAAAACTATTAATTTATTTTATCTATTTTAAATCAATTGCGAAGCACGTTATATAACTTACACAAAATAATGGGTTTTTTTGTAAGACCGAAACATACAACATCATACATTCTGTAAAACAACTCACGCTGGACTTTACTTGATCGATAATATTTTACCGTGATCGGTTACTGTCATGATCTTAGACAAGTACATGTCAAGTTAGTGTAGAAAAATGCGTGGGGAGAAAAAAACAGTTATAGTGAATTATGATGAATGTACAATAGACATTCGCTTTCATCTCAAGAAGGGATAACAGCTGTGCGAAGCTTTTAATTTTGAGCTACAATAGGTAGACGTTACATATCTAATAAAACATCGAAACATACTTCGCTTAACGGTTTTAACTATCCCAAAATAATGTTATGATTTTAAAATATACATGACAAGCCCAGTCATGTATAAAGTAATAAACATCATATAATAAATGCCAGATGATATTTATATATAATGCAGTAATATATGCAACTTAAGCAATTTTCTTTTTTTTTTTTTTCTTGTGTTTTGAATATGTATTTGCTTGGTATATAAGGTGGTTTCAAGTCATAAAAAACCTAAATTAGAGTGATTTTGCTTAACGATTGTCTTATCTATTTATTTTGTTAAATCTGTTTTACAGAAACAACTTCAATATGGATTATTTATCAGTATATGCATGTTAAATAGTCAAGTGTGTATATATTGTAGACCTTGCTAATAGACATATTGGTTGCGATCAATCGATGATATAAATTAATGAGCACTCCTAATAAAGATAAAATTCATATGCACACTTATTCTTACGTTTGGTTTAGATCTTCGATTTCTCTTTCCAACCGCTTAATCTTCTCGCCTTCTGTTTCTCTTCTGAAGTTGAAATAGCATGATCATCAATAGATAAAATATTCAGAAGGATCCGGAGATACACCTTAATGCTTCAAAATGGGGTAGCTATATTCGAAATTCTAAACTTGAAAACTACAAAAAAAAAAAAAAAAAAAAAAACAAACAAAAAACGATAACGTTATGTAAAGTTTCTTATGTGACCAGTGTAGATAAATTGCTATTTAAATCGTAGAGGTGTCACTAATATGTTATGCAAGCATATAAATATATATCTAGATATACATGTATGTAGATTTTTTGAAATAAGTGTATGTATTGTATCAAAGCGTCATCAATATATCACATTATAAATCATACAGATCAGATAATCAGCCGAAGTGGTGACCAGGTAATGATAACAATATAGCGTTATTGCGAACTTCAAACCAGGAGAGGCCCGTGTAAGCAACCGCTTAATCTTCTCGCTTTCTGTTTCTCCCCTGAAGTTGAAATAGGCTCATCATCGATAGATAAAATATTCAATCTACAAATCTTTTAATGTCTTAATGCTTCAAACTGGTGCAGCTAAATTCACAATTCAAAACATGAAAACTACAAACAAATGATTACGTTAGGTTAAGTGTCTGATTTGATCAGTGCAGATAAGCTGATATTTTAATCATAGAGCTGTCAGGAATATGTTATAAAATATATGAATACATATCTACAGGTACATCTACATGTATATAGATTATTGAAGTAAGTGCATGTATTGTATTAAAGGGTCATTCACATATCATGAACAATCATACAGATCGGAGAATCAACTGCAGTGGTGACCAGGTAATGCTATCATTCCATGGTATTCGATAGTTATATTACCTATGATATATTAACAAACTTTCTTTCTGGCAATCAATTAATACACCCTTTCCTCACATACCTTTCTTGTTGATCAGGTCCAATTTGAAGAGTTCCAAAAAGTGCTTCTAGTTCCTTGAAAGATTTGTCACTTTCGTTGAAAGTTATTTCCTGGATATCAACCGGGTACTCCACACTATCGTATGTTTTATTTAGTCTTGTTGTGGCAGCATTAGCAATATCCGCCTTCCGATTCTCTGCAAGACAGCTCTCTAGCGCAGCTATATCAGTTTCGACTTCGGTTATTCTCGCCATAAGCCGCTCTTGATACTGTTCAAACTTCTGACGATTCGAATCTTGGGTATCTTTGCATTGTTTTTTTAATTCGACAACCAACATTTTGGTGTGACTGATGATTTTCTCTTCTCGTTGCTCGATATGTTTCATCAACATCGTGGTAGCTGGGTCCAATCTCTTTAGATCATCAACGATCCTTTTTGCGCTTGATTGCAAAGGAATGAGAATTTCCGTTCTTGACAGGGAGCTATAATCAAGTATCTTCTGCTTAAGCGTGCCGAGATGGTCATCTAATATAGCTAATTTATGTCTAAAATGTGCACCTGATTCTATGATGCATCGAGGACAAGCGAGTGCTTCTTTGCACCCGTCTTCAAGACAGACGAAAAGGACGTCTACTGCTGAATGGTTTGGGCAGCGAATTTCGGTTTGTATTTGAGCTCCAATATCAGCCATGCTTATATAGGATGATCTGTAAGTAAAATGACAATTATTTAACATAATTCAATTGACTTAATCACCAGTCGCAATTTTGATTAATTCGTTACTTAAGGCTAATTGAGTATGGTTTTATGTTCCATGAAATATCTTAACATACCAACATATTTGAACACTTTTGTGATATTTAAGAAATTATTCGATGGTTTCAGATGGGTATAAAATGACCACCTAGAGGACCATTCCTTCATTTTGAGTTCGGAGAAGTTCTGGATTTACAAATGTTTGCATTTATTAGAATACACACTACATAGTTGGTGTAATATAAACGTATTGGTTTAATCGGAAAGAGGCTTTGCCTGCACCCCCCGGAATTATTTGTTTAATTGGTGTTTCTAATCGTCGCCTGCAGCAGACGTATAACTTTCCATATCGAATGCAGGCAACATGTGACCAGAATCCTTCTTCTCTTCCAAATGATCTTGAATGTGTCGGTCTCATCGTCAATGTTATCAACATTTCACGAGGAACCTGGAACGTCTAGAGGAAAGTAAGCAACCAGAGGCTTCGGCATCATTGCACCATTCTCCTCGTAAGTCATCTAAAGGCCCCATTTTCCCACCACATTGCATATTTTGTGACAAAATAGAAACTAAAGGTAAAGAAGACAGGAACACTGAACGTGTTGTGGTGTTCCCCTCTTGGAAGGGAAGGGAAAACTGAGACACGAACTGAGAACATTGGACTAACTTCAATATACCGGAAGGTCAAGGGCAACGACCTATTCGCGGGCGAGGCTAAACATCATGTACATGTATCTTGTATCGAAGCCTTTACGATAGCGTTTACTAGTTTCAAACGCGGGGTTCGTAGAGCAGAATGTTCGAAAGAATATACCGAAAATTCTCGAATGACTTCTGCTCATCTGAAAACATTTTCGTCAATGCTGGAAAACATTCAGATTAGCATCATATAACACAGTGAAGTTGTTAAACTTTCATCATAGCGTATCCTCTACATAGAGGAACTGGGGAAAAATGGATACGGAAACCCGAACTACCGCAGCGAGAATTTACTGAAAAGACTACAAAATGACCAAATAGGTACACAAATATCTTTTATTAAAGTTCAAAACGCAACAGCTAAGTCATTTGATTTCTGGGTAGTATATAACTCGCGAATAACAAATCCACAAGCAGTCGCACAAGTCTACACGCTCGGGGGCTCCGACAGGTACGAATATGTTGCCCTGTCTCTCCGTAGCAATATTCTTCAAGCTTTCAGTGATTACGATACCCCGCCGTGGCCTCCAACAGCTGACGATATTGATATATATCTGACCAAAATCCTTCCCACTGACATTGTACGCTTCCTCACAGCGGTTTTGACTGGTAGGGATTCAACGGAAACAGGAGACAAGTTGAGGAATTTGATCTTATCCATCGCCGAGGACTTATGTCGTGCAGTTTCTGAAAGTAGGTTGAAACTGCCAAAGCACATACGTATCTGTCTCATAATACGTCATATATAACACCGCAGATTGTAACAAAATGACAACGAATGTTCATGGGATCAACATTGTAAATAGTGCCGGAGGTATCATGGTGCAAGACGTAAATCCTGGATTTAATATCGACAAAGCCCGTACTCTCCCTGTAATCGAGAAAAGTCAACAGCGAAGTTTAGATGTCGACACCCCGGAAAGTCTCCCACCCTTACACTTTACCCGCAAGGGTCCTAGTTTTCCGGATGGATCGTCGTTCCAACCCCCTCCAGAGAATAACGTAGTTTACAAATCGAAACTTCTACATTACTATATCTGGCTCCTCAGCAGGTGCATTGGAAGCAACGGGTCACAGCCGTTTCCAGGCCTCGGGGGATTCACGTCTGTGACGGAAAAACCACCACAAAGGAAATAAGCAGTGGACTACTTCACCCCTATCCAACAGCCTATAACCGACAATGCCGTTGTTCGCGAGCTACTGAAAAGATTAAAACATCAGAGGTAGGTCAGAGGTGGGTCCTGAATACTTTTGATCTGGGAGTTTGCATGAAAGCTCTACCAATTATATGGAGATGACCAGACGAATACGCCAATCATGTTATGATGAAAGGCCCCTTCCATACGGCCAGGAATTATATCGAGATGACAACAAACTATAAGATGTTATGGTCCGGATATGCAGAGATTCTAGCAGAAGCACATGGATCCCTCAAGGGTGTACTCAGCGGAAAGACATATTCGAAAGCCTTGTTCTGTCTCAAGACTGCGTGTGAAGCAATGGAGAGGTTGTTGATTGAGCGGTTTGTCAAAGATGAGAACGTTCCTGTCACTGACCTGTCTGCACTTCTCGGGGCCATCGAGTGTTGCGATCGTCAGAGTTTCCAGGAAGCCCATTGGGACCCATCATTCATTGGTCTCATCGAATAGTACAAAGCCTACCAGGAGAAGGTCTCCAGTGGAGTCCTAGGAAAAACGGCTGCGTTCTGGATGTCCTTCCTGAGACATTGCCATTTCCTCTTCATGCTCCTTCATACGATCAAGACAAACAACATGCAGCTGTTTCACAAATTTAACGGCGAAATGGCTGGGCGACGCCCCAAACTATTCGAGGTAAGTGGCAGTAAAATACCACTGATGACAGCACCAACATGTTACGATAATGAATCATAGATATAGTGACGAATGAATAATCTATACTTGCCTCTTCCCACAGGTATCTTATCTGGCTGGTGGTGTTTTTGACTAATAAACAGAAGACACACCCTTGTTCTAAAGACCTACTTTGTAAAGGAGCAATAGCAGTTGCCCGCTGATTCCCGGGACACTCACATCAGTCAGACGATGGAGGAAATATGAATGCACTTCGTCAAATTATCTGGTAAATAATTTCACAACATTGTATCTGTCTACTTCACAGATGTGTTAGAAGAGCGATATATAATGGACTCGCAATTTTGTCTTTATTTACAGGGGGTTTTCTGTGCTGTACAGCAAGTTTGAGGTATATCAGAAACGATGTCGCTATAAATGTGAGCTTTGCGAATGTGAAATAATAAAATATTAATTACACAAAAACATCAATTTAATTAACTTGTATTTGTTTCAAACGATTGTATCTTGCTGAAACAATTAAACGCCTATTTGAAATCATTCTGAAGAACATACTTAATATCTATATATACTAGCCTTATTTCATTTGTTATTTGGTTTGATTATACTTTAAAGTTTGTTCGTCATTTTAGCTTCATGATCTGGTTTATATCAATATCACATTTTACAATTACAAGAAAGCTAACTAAGCCACTTTACTGCAATTCAAAACTTTAAGGTATAGCCTTAGGTAGTCCCATGACCACCCCCCCCACACACACACACACACATCCTAACGTCCCACTCTTGTGTTTATAGTCTGCCTGTCTAATGACATCAGGCAGACAGAAAATTGCGAATAGATTACAAGGATAGTTAAAATATTAATTTGGTCTATTTGCAAATACTGTGCTAAATAGCTGATATCTCGCTTGTTTTAACTATTCGTTTTTGTTAATTTATCGAAATCCTGATGTAGTATACAGTTTGTTATAATCTTCTTTTGCTACTTTATGTTTGGCATGACTTTAAATGTTGAGTTTACTTTTTTTCTGTCTCCTCATTCTTATTTTATATGCTGACCAAACCAATTGAAAAAAAAACTTTGTTATACTTACAGTAATATTAAAATGTGTGTGTCCTAAAATGTTCTTTTAACCAGTATATATCTGGTATCTCAGCTTCAGGTGAAGTTTAATTAGCAGTTGTATATCTTTAATTTTTAAAATAACCACATTTCTGTCATTTGTAGCCTTTAGATATGTTTGGATACTTTCAGCGTGTCCCATTATTTCTATTACCTTTCAACAATTCCATAGTATGTTTATACAAAATGTAAAGCACCACAATTTCAAATGCAAAAGCCTGCATTCATACATTTCATATTTTGAATTAAATAGATAACTTTTGGACACTAGCATCGAAGATGTGTTCTTATTTCCAAATATCTAATTGATTAATTGGACACCGAGTCAGGGGTAGGTGATCCACTTTTGTAATTATGGATATATTCACACATATAGGAGTTGTTTAGTTAAGAAATGATATAGAATTGTTCATACTTTGTAAAACACGATGTTATATTATATCATCTAAAGGTGCCAATATCTTCAAAGTGATGCTGTTATGCTTTTTAGCATAGTTCAAATATTCCTTTGCATTAACCAAAACATGATGTCACATGGCCCAATATACCTAAAATCTTTTCATTGGCCTAAAAATCTTTTCATTGCTGATATATGTCAAAATCATGAACATTTTGAAAATTTAACATCTTTTAAGGGAAATTTTGTATTTTGGTCTTTCGTACAATTTGGTCTAAAATGTTTTCTTTTATTCATTAGTGCCTTGTACATTTGGTTTTATCTACTACATTTGCGATAAATTTCTGTTTTTTTTTTATATGTCAGGAACAATGCAGCTCTACCAGCGGGGCCTGCTGAGTAGGGGAATCCTAATATATTATGAATAAATAGTTTCTGTGTTGCAGTTGCTATATGGAGTGTTTTAATTTATCAGCTAGTGTGATGTTATCATGATCATTTGTATTATCTTATCTGGTTCCGATTTCTTTAAACAAAAATGCAGACTTAAGTCAAAAGTTTTTTTCTCCTTTTGTAAACAATATGAAAAACTTAAAACTTATGTCAGTCTGTGACTTAAGTTTGTTTTGAGAAATTGGGGCCTGGAGTAATTTAATTCTCTATGCTATCCTTTTATCCACACATACTGACCGATAATTACTGCCGGGTAAATGCTGAAATGCTTTTTCCCGCAATCATGACAAATAAGTATATTGAAAACAATTTTTGATATGTAATTATTGCTTCGGAGTGTGTAATACTACACTTTAAATAGGATTACTGTTTGTCAAGGCGTTTATATATTCTTCACGGCAGTCTAAGAGTGTAATCTCAATTGATCTCCTAAATATTTTCTTCGCATCAAAGTAGTATATAATCCCCATTAGTGTTCGATTTAAATAGCATACTAAAGAAAATGGTTGCAAATAGAAGCCTCGTACCAAAATAAATCTTGCATTGTTAAACACTAACTATATATTTTTCTATATATTACTTTTTTTATTTCTTTTTCAAAATTCATAATGTTTTCGTTTTGCTCGTTGAAATACAAGCTGATGCTGATCTCAAAAAAGATAAAGATTATGTGTCTTTGATATTGTTTTCAATCATTGGAGCTTTTTTTAAGTCGACTTATTTGATTGATGCGAGTTTTAGTATCGAATAACCCGGACAAAAGCATATTATATTATTTTGAAAAACACATAGTCGGCAGTCTTTAAGAACGGTCAGCATGCATATAGTTTGCAAGACTAATGATTAATTACCCATAAGAGAAAAAGACAAAGCCGGAATGCTGAAAATTGGATGTTGGACCTACTATTCTACATTAAATGGCAGTTAGTGATTGACGATTTTTCATTTTGCTGTCTACATTTTCTATTTTATTTCAAACCTGTAGTGTTCGCTGATGTATTTAACATCCTTAATAATAGCGCATACAGTCTAAAATTAAAGTGAGTATGGACGTAAACAAAAGAAACACCTAATACATCTGACTAGAGTCGATTAATGTTGAATATATAGCACATAGTTTCAAACTTATATCTATATAGCTATCATTTTTAGTTTTAATGATACTCCTTTATATATACGGGTTATTTTCATATGCCAATAAGCACAGTCAGCTTTAGGCAGTTGAAACCATATTTCACATTCCTTTTGTCTCAATCTGTATACATGATGGATATGCATTTTATCATATACGATTACTGATGTGGCTATCTTATTGATTTCACTTACAAATATAATAAATGGATCAAGAAGTTATTTCTATCTTTACATTGATATTGTACATCAATTGATTGACTAGTCTATAGCAGATGTATATTAAAAGCCTCTGTAGAACGTTTGCACGTATACATGTGTGTATATGAAGCTTACATATAACTTCCTGGTAATGACAGTAATGCAGTTATATTTGTAAACGTCCTGTAATGTATAACGATAACAATGTTTGTTAATTGTAACTGAACGATCAGTAACAGTACAAAATACTCAATTTAACACATAACACACTTTCCATAAGTTCCGTTATTGCATGCCCAGTGTGTATATCGTGCATGTATCTCTATCAAGGTGAAGGCATTTCGAAAAAAATACATAATGTTGGATTGAAATACATTTCTATTACTTACTTGTTAACTTGTACTTTGAGACATTTAATTGCCTATTAAAACACATTTGTAAATTACCTACACATCAAAGTAAGCATATGCAGTTTAAATATTTAGATTTTATGTTTAGTCAGGTCAAGAAATGTATCACAATACCGATGTTTCGATGTATAGTTACTTGATAGACATTATACAATGTAACACTTACCTCAGGTCTGAAGTTGATTATCCTCCTATTAGCACTCGATGTTCACTGTGTTTACCTAGATCCCAGTCCGTCTACTGTTCACGGACGACTTAACAATTATCTACGTAACAGTACACCGATCTCCGTAGTCTGTCTTTTAAATTACACATATTCAAATAGTATATGTGTGTCAATTATTTGTTCAGTGCACGCCTCTATTCGGGTAGGTTTAAAATTCGGTATGTTAATTAATGTGTATGTTTGTACATTGATAGCTGTGGTGGCCTTTTAAAAATTACGCACATTATAATTTATGTGGGCCAAGTATTTGATCGGTGCATGCTTGCATTTGGGAAGGTATATAATCAATCTTTTTTTATTAAAGCTGTCATACAGTTGTTGATTATTAATATCAATATATCATAATATAGATTCAATACAATATATCATATTATTGGACCAAACTTAAAATACACATGCTATAAAAGTGCTACAATATATGCGTATTTTACACAAACAACTTTCATCATCAATCGTAAATTGTATATCAGTTCAGGATGATTACAAGGCTTTAAAACATAATATTGTTTTGTTATAGTCAGGAACGGTATAACCTTAGCATATATAAACTACATTTAAGAGACCTATACTGTACACCAATGTCTTTTTGCTGATATTTAATTTTGCTTTTTCTATTTCAAAACAAGTTCGTGAAGATAATTATGCGTGGATTTACCGATTGAATTAGTATTCCTATCAATATAAAGGATCTAGACATTAATTCGCCATGATAAACGTCAGTAAATTTATTTTGAAATCTGCGAAAGATAAAGCACGCGAATGAAAGTTAGTTTTACAATATACCCTTTAATGCGTCATTTTGTTATTCTTAAGGATCACGTTTAAATTGATGGAATATTTAAGTCAGCTAACTTATTTCTAATTTACGAATGATAATAATAATGTACACGAATTCTTCCAAAAGTTATATTGGATGCTGACTTGCAAGTATTACAATTCCGTTATCAGCTCTAAGTTTTCACTCTAAGGGAGTATGTAACATATAACTGAAATGAAAAAAACAACATGACAGAAATCCCCGCTATCAATTATTATAGTAAGCCAAGATATATATAACTTACTTTCTTCCTCCAGATTTACATAACACAAGTCAGATAACTCTGAACACGGTATCAAATGTCAGAAAAGTACATTGTATATAACAATTTAGTTTGATTTCATTTTTGCATGATATGATATTATATAAATACTACCTGCATTAGAGGGCGACAATGATATTTCGAGGGTTAACACTACGCACTATCACCCACTAATACAGGTAGAATTTATTTTATTATACCAAAAGTCTAGAAACAAAGCTAGTTTTCAAGCATTTGCAATTTATTGAAACATTTTACTTATTTTAGTAACAATTCAAAAACTCGCCGTCGGCAGTAAAATAACACATCAGCGTCCATACTGTATAACAGTAGTCATAGCATGGATCTTTCAATGTTCAAATTATTAATGTAACTAACTGTAACAGTCAATACATTATACTACAAAATAAATTACATAATCACACCGGTCATTTTGTTATTGTTATATTTACACAAAATGATAATGGACAACATTGCTGATACGTAGCAACTTCAATTATCAGTAAAGATTATATTCATTAAGTTGACAATGTACTTTTTAAAGGTTTCCGTTAGCGGCTGTGTTCATTTTATTCGAAATGTGTAGTAAAGAAACTTCAAACCAAACATTATATTTAATTTCGTAATTTTCAGAATTTAACTTAACTGCACATATCTGTGAGACAGACTCAGTAACATACATAAAACTAAAAATACGTACTAATGAACATGCCTCTTGTCTTTACATTATTAAATTGTTCAAAGGCAAAAATGCCTTTATGGCTCAACCTTGTATTTCATTTTAATTACCTTAATGTATCCTAATGTCAGAATCAACGATACGTAATAAGTTAAATTTCCCATTACAATCATAATACAATATACACTCTAACACCTATCACAGATCTGAATATAATGATCCACCTTGTTCTATCCCCGTTTCTTCACGATCCCTGTAATTATACTAATCACTAAATACTCAAAAGTTAGACCTGATTTAGGTACACCTGATTTAACGCGAACGTACAAAATCACTTTAAAATATTTTTTTGCAAATTTGTATTCATGGGTAATATTTAGGTTTCGGCCCAAGCGATGAGATATAATTAATTGTTATATCAAGATTTATCCTCTAGTTATTATGGCTTCTTGCTATTGTTTTATTTAAAACATTACCATGATTTAAGAATATATGATATATCACTCACAGCAAGTTTGATACCATTTTGTAACAGAGTATAGACATAAGGGAAACAATTGTCGTGTGTTCTTATCTGTTTACCTATTCCAAATGCTTCCCTTTGTCCAATCATGAAATTATGTCTGGGATATATTAATACCTTCATTATACCTTAAATCGAAGTTTTAGACATTAACGTTTACCAAGCTATAGGTTTCCAAGGCTTTGCTAAAATTATTCGGGTTTTTTTTTCTTTGCCATTTATTTGTGAATGCATTGAGTCTCTATCTCCTACTTAATTCATTAATGGTCTATCATAATGATGTTTATTGTTCATCTTAATGGGTGGGACAACTAGTGTGCCTGTTTTCAGCATAATATGACAGATTGTATATTGTGTTGTTGTGGGTTTTCAACGACAAGAAATAACATGAATATACAATCCAAATTTTCCAATTGAACTAACATTTGCTTAGAACACTATAAGCATGATAATAAAAAATATTATTTTCCAGGATGACCTACTCTATAGGTGGGTGCTACAGTCATGCTTTATTAAGGGAAATATATTTTATTGGTATTTTTTATTTACTTATAAACCATATAATGTACATAATAACATAATAACTTTTATGAATAAGAACAGTGGCAATGTGGGCAGATTATTAAAAAAAAGCTTGCAATAAAGGCAAGAGGTGACATGGTGAACAAAGTAAACAAAATATATAAACTGCAATTCTGTAGTTTCACATTTTGGATTTCTCCAAATAGGCTTAAACATTTTAACAACCTCAATTCTGTAGTTTCACATTTTGATTTTCTCCAAATAGGCTTAAATATTTTAACAACCTAGTCAGTAACTAATATATATGACCTTTATAAATGATGCATATGCTTTTAGCATTATGAAACTTTGACGAACTACATGTAGTAAACCTTTGGGCATGGTATGCGTTCTTTAGCATGCCAGGCAAATTGTGTTCAAGGTCAAAGTGATACTGATATATAATAATAAATAGGTTCAAGTACTATTTAGCCCAGACCTTTGAACAACTTTTTCGTTTGTATAGTTCTGACTTCTCCACTTTAAAAGTGACCATTATTATCGATGATAAATATCTTAAACAGTTTTGAATACGTTTTCATATTTGCATGTTCTAATGTAAGATGTTAGTACGGATGAGTGTCAAACTGTCGGTAACGAAGCAGTTTCTAGTGACTCAAATGTGTAGATACTACCAACAGATTCGGGGGATCTTAACAAAATAACACACTTTTCGACCCTCGTCTGATCGCGTGACTTCAGTGCTTCATTCCCTTGTTCCATGTGCCGGTTGAAAATTGGTCTTGTGGACCCACAGGAGAAAAAAGACTGTGCTCCCCAATAACAACATGCCAACGGGCATAACTCCGATATACAGCTATACAACCCTCCTTTGTAACCCATGTTTTTACAATCATCAGGGTTTTATATATGATGACCTAACTCTAGAATTTACAGTATTATTAGTAATTGTAAAGTGATTTCTACACGAAAGTTTCCATCGAATCATACATATGGCATAAAAAACAACAATTTTACAGTACACAATTTATGTCTTGTAACTAACGTTTATAAGGCATCTGAAGCAATTTGAATGAATTCACGGCTTAATTCATCAAACCTGGTGGTTTTCAATAGATTAATGTAGAACAATTAACATGACAAAATTATAGCCCAGTTAGAGCTTGTCATCTCCATACTTAGCATAGTACTGTAAATAATAAACTACAACCATCTTCGTTATACTGTAAACGAAATATAAATATATGTGTGCATTTGTTTGCGAGATTAGTAAATGGTGACGGCATATTTACGATAAAAGCACTGTATGAAAATAATTTTATGAAAATTTTCTTTGAAATTAGTTTTTAAAACTGTGTTGGTTTGTAGACTTTGCGTCTTTTGGTGGTGTAATAATGATGGAGTATCATGGAATTTGACTTGGTTAAGTTTGACCATATCATCGTCCCTCATGTACAGTAATGCTGCTCTTGTGAATTTCGTTTATAACACTGTACTTGGGATCCTTTGAAATGACTTTCCTTTGAGTCATGTGTGCTTGTATTTATCACTGTGTCGTGGAACCTCGTACAAAGAGTATATTAAGTATTATCTCTCTACTTATATCTTACAAACCTACTTTGTTTTTTCTTAGTAATAGTTGAAAAAGGCAAACTAGCTGCAATTACCAAACCACTATTACCATCACAATTGAAATTAGTTTCTCTTGTATTGTATATATTTTCTTAGTTCACATTTTTTGAAGTGACCAATGTTCATTGCGTCGGTTAACCGCGCACTAACATCACGTATTTTTGTTTTTCACATTTTTTTATGTTGGGGTTATGTAATAATATATATATGTCAACCTTTCATATGCTTATTGATATCTTACAAAACATGTCCTTATTCATCACTGGTGTGTTCAGACTACTGCTTTATTTACCAAGGTGCTGCAAAGAAATTGTTATCACTTGGAATATCCCACAACTGTCTCATTGGTCTATCTGCTATGATGAAATATTCAGTTTGAATACTCTCCTTCACTTTTATGCCGTTTATCCTACGGGAATACCATAATAAATGCCATTGAATAATACGATTTATCGAATGAGAGTTGGACTGTTCTACAGTAAAGCACTTCGACCAAAGAGTAAGTACTTTATGTCCAGCTATAATGTGGCTTTAGTATCGTTACTATATGTAATACATGGTATTAAGGTATTGCCCATACTTGTATACTACCTTTTTAGAGTTAGTGTTAACAATAAGGTAAATATTCCAAATAACCACAATCATAATTTCTTCTGTGAATGTAGCGTCTTTGTTGCATCTTATCTCTTGTACTGTATTTAATTGCTATTTACTTTTTACTTTTAAGTGGGGACATCGAATCGAAGCGCGGTCCATTGTCTGATTCCGTTTCGTCTGTTTCATCTGATATGTCTGAAGATTGTTTGAATAGTAATGATTTTACATTTGTACACCTGAATGTCCAAAGTCTAAAAAACAAGTTCGACATATTACATACAGAACTACATAATTGTAGTATTTTGGCATTTACTGAAACATGGCTCCGTGAATCAGACAATGACATATCCTTACATTTCCCTGTCTACCATAGCCCACTATTTTTTACCACAATGACATAGTATGGGGTGGAATTTCGGTGTATGTATTTAATGAATTAACTGTTAAAACTCGTAATAACCTTAACGTTGTTGGAGTAGAAAGTGTATGGATCGAAATCTGTCATAAAAAAATCATATGTTCTATTCGGAACTTTTTACAGATCCAAAATTTCAATGTTCAACTGTGGGGTAGAATTGAGGAATCCATCGATCGTGCTTTTAATACAGGTATCTCAGATATTGTTATAACAGGCGACTTTGATGTAAATATTATCCAAAATCATTAAAATAAAAATCATTTATGCAATATTTTTCATACATATGATATGACACAGCTAGTGAACGAATGGACTCTTTTTGCAGAAAACAGTTCATCGTTGTTAGATATTACTCATGTTAGTAACCCTTCAATATCGCAACGAATATATGTGAATCTTTCCTGGATAAACCATTACGATACCATTGTCATATATTTGGTATATCTAATTTTACAAAAGACAAGGTTGAATCCTTCAATCGTAAGGTATGACTTTATAAACATACTGATTTCGAAAGGTATATACCTCTGGTTCGGTCTACCGACTGGTCTTTCCTCCAGTCGAATAATGTAGATGTATCGTGTGAAAAAATGTACTGGAGTGTTAGATAATTTTCCACATGACTGCATCCTGCATAAGACTATTCATGTCAAAAGTAGAGATCTTCCTTGAATGTCCTTTGATATTAAAAATGTTCTTTTCAAACGTAACAAACTACATAAAAGAGCAAAACTCACTAACGCAGATTATGACTGGTCAGAGTTTAGACGTATACGGAATAAATGTGTCAATCTTAAAAAAAGGCAGTCTAAAGATAAATAGTTGAGTAAGTTGGCACTAAAATTATCTCTCCCGAGTCGATCTAAGTCCTGGTGGAAAACGTTATCTAAGTTTACGAAAATGGACACGGACAAATCCAATATTCCTGTCATTTTTAGTGACGGTCATTACTATAATGAAGATGTTGATAAGGCTAATATTTTAAACTTTTACTTTTCCAATCAATCTACATTTGATGACTCTGGTACTTCACTTCCAGAAAATGTCTCGTGCAATTCCCATTGTAAGCTTAATCCAAATTCATATATCATCTAATGATGCCAAAGATGTATTGGTTAATCTCGACCCGTCAAAAGTAATTGGACCAGATTTAGTCAGCCCTAAGGTCTTAAAAGAGATAGCAGATGTTCTGTGTAGTCTACTTGCCATTTTCTTCAATAAATGTCTTGCCATATCTAAATTCCCGCCGTCATGGGAAAAAAAAGCTGATGTCGTACCAGTTTTGAAAAAAGGGAAATCAGGATGACGTAAAAAAAATCGTCCCATATCTTTACTAAGTGATTTAGGGAAAGTTTTTTAGCGTTGTGTATTCAAACATTTATATAATTTCCTTCACCAATATAGGCTTATTACTAATTGTCAGTAGAGATTCACACCAGGTGACTCTACCATTAATCAGTTACTCAGTATATCAAACGATTTTAACAAAGCTTCAGATTCAGGTAAAGATATTAGAGCATTATTTTGTGACATCAGTAAGGCATTTGACCGTGTATGGCATAGAGGCCTTCTTTTCAAACTTCATAAAAATGTGAAAAACTTTTATCTTTGTTTGGAAATTATCTAATGAACAGGAAACAAAAAGTAAATTTAAACAACGGTAGTTCAAACTGTGTATCTATTAATGCAAGAGTACCACAGGGTTCTATTTAAGGTCATTTGCTTTTCTTAGTGTATACAAAAGATATCGTTTCTAATATTGATTTCATTATAAAATTTTTGCCGACGACACTTCTTTATATATGGTTGTAGAAAATCCTTTAACAGCACATGCCATATTATGATCAGATCTGGGGAAAATTAACACTTGGGCAAGGCAACGGCTTTATACTTTCAATCCAAATAGATCCGAAACTGTTTTAATATGTAGGATATGTCTATTTTTTCCGCTAATGGGAGTTGGGCAGATCATAGCAATTATGTAATTTCTAAAGTCTCTCCAAAACTAAATTTTCTGCGATCTTTGAAATTTTAACTTGTTATGAACACTCTACAAACATTTTTTTTTCATTTATAACGCCCATAATGGAGTATGGAGATATAGTTTGGGAAAACATACCTCACGAACTAGAGAAACAACTTGAAAATTTAAATATTGAAGCAACTAGAATAATTACAGGTGCAACAAAATGGGTTTGTGTTGATAAACTGTTCATAGAACCTGCATGGGTCAGCTTATTGGATCGAAGACAAGTTCATAAAATTATTCATGTCCACAATATGTTCTATCATTAAACACCTGAATACCTCTATAGCATGATCCCTGAAACTGTATCTGAAGGTCATTCATATGATACTAGACACTCAACCATACATTTATTACACCTTTATTATGTAAAATCTCATTCTATCAAAAAAACTTGTTCTTACTTCCGTTATAAACCAATGGAATAGTCTACCACAAAGTATTCGCTCAGACCCTTCTGCTTCTACCTTAAAAACTAATCTTAATCATAAGCATTCACAGAATACGTCTGCCTATTTCAGTTCTGGTACCCGTAAGGGTCAAATATATCATGTATGACTACGAATGTAGTGCAGTGATCTAAATAACCATTTAGTTGCAAAAATATTGTACCATCTCCGTTATGTATATGTGATGCGGTTGACGATAACAAACATTTTTTTACTTGAATGTAGTCGATTTGATGAAATAAGACGACGCTACCTTCATTCATTAGATTTCGATGTTACTTTGGATCTTCTTCTTTTTGGAGATGCATTTTTTTCTACAGCTGATAATAAATCGACATTCTTAGCCGTAGACCACTACATAATTAAAACTGGCAGATTTGTTCCTTTGAATAGTTACATGTAAGATATTACACCCCACTAATTTCATTTGAGTTTCAACGTGTATAATTCCATTATCAAATGTGAATGCGAGTGAGTGAGTTATCGTGTAAGAATGGTGTTACCATGCTCCATATTTATCAATTGCTGTAAAAACCAGGGTGATAGGTTTACATAAGTGTCTTGGACACTTGTTCCTATTCCCTATTAATTTTATATTTGTTGTATAATATATGATATATATTGATTTCAATTTCACTCCTTACTAAGAATAAACAAGACATTTTTATCAGATGCTCTGTTAGTTAAGGTGGAGTAAATTAGGTAAAAACAATCACAGAAAGAGATTTTACGATTATCAATTCATTTATTTTACCAGAAAATATAAGAATTCATTCATTTTAAGTTACTAAAAATGTGTTAAACATGGGAATTAAAAAGAAACACGGCAAACTAGACCTGTTAAAGGTACAATCTAACACTAACGTGAAAAAATGTCATTTTTATACTCAAATATAGTCATTGTACAACAATGTTATTTTCTCTTACTATTTCTTCATATATCCTCTGAAAATGTTGAGTTCACACACGTATGATAAAGGTCTTGCATCACCCTACTATGTAGATGGAACTTCTTCTGAAAGGGATTTTTTTTTCACACACACACACACCCACCCTCACACATTTTATGGAATTCATTTCTAAATATCATATCTATATTTCAGAAGTAGGTTATGTGCGTTATAGTTTTGCGTAATAGAGATTTCCTGATATATCTTGATTTACCAATCTATCTAAACATTGTTCTCGATCATACACATGACAATACGATTTCAGAAAAAAAGACTGTAAATTAATCTACTCGTCTAATATCAACTACAATTATCAAAATAATTTAAACTGATGTAACACATGTGTCCGACTAAACAATAATAATATATCAGGCCTAAGCAAGAAATCCAATACCAGCATGATCCGGTCATTGTAGACATGGATGAAATTCTTTGGCATTTACTGCTAACATTTCATTGCATATTTTCTTTATCTTATTTCACAACTAAATTCAATATGGCACGTGCTATTGATACAGTGACCTCCACCATCTTTTTGGATGAATCTAAGACGTAGTGACTATGTTGGGAAATATTGTTATGAATATAAAAAGTTAAGTTCAAGATTTTCTTTATATGTTTTACTTCTAATATGATACTATGACAAAAATATCAATTAAATGTTAAATCGGTGTTTAGATACTCATAATTGTATGCATAATATAGACTTTATGATTTTTCACGTTATCGACAAAACAGTAATAAATTTTGATTTACAATTATCTGGAAACTTTGCAAAAATACCGACAAATCAATACCTAAAGCAAAGCGATATTCAATAAAGTTTCAAAATCATCATTAAAAAGTCATACAATTAAGGGTAGTCGGTATGCAATACTACGTATATGTTGAGATCTGGACAATAGGATAACAATTGTTTGTTGCGCAAATTGAGAATATCAGTCGAGTGCTACGCACAATCGTGAAATGTCCCAACACACGAGTGCGATCCGACTCGTCAGATCAAGACATATATGTGGTATTACCTTAGTGTCCACTAATGTTATCTTTAATGTATACAGATAAATGTATATGTAATCTCACAAACTACCAGTCATTAACTAGTTATCATTGTATAACAATAGAATAATCAGTTCATGTTTAGTAAAATCTTTACCCCTTTTATCAATAATGTTATACTATATATATACTTTGCTTTATAGCAGCCTGATAACATAAATCTAGTAGACGTTTGATCAGTGTGGGTAAATACAAATACATGTATATATGGAAGCTCGTGTCTTTTGTAACTTTTAAAAAATAACTCACTCGTGTGGAATAAATTCCATATCCAACAGCCACTCGTTGTGTAACCTCTATGTATACAATAGGTCAATACTACATTGCAATTACATTTTACAATCCATCACAAACATACAAATATATGAACAATGACATCAAAGTTACAGACACAACATACTTGACAATAAGTTAACGCATCATAACTGAAATATCAATTCCGTATCGATATTCTATATTATGTTTATTGATTAAATTGTTTTTGTGCTGGTTTTTGATTGGTTGGTAGGTTTCTCAGAAATATATCAAATACAATACCCTGAAATCAGCGAAGAAAAAGCACGCATGGTAGCTGGACTGTTCCAGATATTTCTTCAGTTCAGCATTCTGTGTCAAAAATAGATCATGGGACATACCCTTTCAAACGTGACGTCGTTTTTTACTTTTGACGTTTAATTGTACCCACAAATAACGTTAAGGACGTTTTCAAAAATCCATGACGTCATATTAAGATATTGTAACGTCAGTAGTGTACATTATAGACTGGAAGACACCGAGTTTAGTGCGACTAGCGATGTTCGGCTGTGAATTCAACAGAACGTAAAAACATACAAGAATGCCAGACGGGAGGTTGATCCAGCAGTAACCTATTTCGATTCCATCAACATCAAAACCATAATATATTAAATTATCACCCTGTGTCCAGGTGGATACCGTGAGTTATTTACCAACGGATGTGATATTACTTTAAGTGTTCGGCCTTGGTTGATATAAGCTCATTGCGTTGATAATTCATTGTATCTACATGGAAATAGGTAACGAAATTTAGTATCATCGATATATAGTGTTATCGAATAGTATACACATATATATTTGCAGTCTGATGTTCCACCCGGAGAAACCGGGGTATGAATAACACAACTTTTAAAGTTATTGTGAATGAATTAAGCCTAATGCAGACTTAATAAGAATTTACAAATGTGCATATTCAATACAACAACAAAGTACAATAGAACCGCAGTACACCTAAGAAACAAGAACAAAAACAAAAAAACATCATCTTGAAGAAAACAAAAAACAAAAACAAAAATCCAGATAAATATGGGGCTAACACATATCCCCACAAAGACATGGTATATTTCCTACACACAATACCATATAAGTGGTGACAGTTGATACATTGTCTTGGTTTTGATCTTCTCGGATATTACCACTTCATCGTTGGTACAAAATTGTGCTAAAAGAGAAAAAAAACGTGATGGTATTAGTGATGTTGACGAAATGGTTCCCTTTGATGTAAATTAAAAAAAAATAACACGTTGCAATAAATTATTGTCATTGTCAGACCAAATGTTGTTCATATTGTCGAAATCAGATAAGTCCATGATATCAGTCAAATGTTCTGTTTCGTATTGTATGTTATCATAATCATTATTATATATATGATGCTGTTTAGAATTGTCTCACTTGTGAAGTCGTTAAGAGAGATTACAAAATCTTAATAATAAATCCCATATCTTGTACGATTTTCTAATGTTGCATTATGAAAAAGGAACAATGGGAAACGACGAAGTAATCCGCCTGTCGTTGTCTTTGTATGACTATATCATATTGTAATTGCAATTGAAAACAACATTCAACATTGTTATTTTTTTATTAATCTGAACATACCTTATAGTTCACATATATGTCAAAAATATATCAGAATTTAAACTTTGATATCAAATGCTGAATATTGTTTAGTCATCGAATTATCAAAATAAATTTATTAACGTAAATGCATTGGAAGTCTTCATTATAACATCGGAATATGGTGACATGTTACCACCATCGTGTTATTTAAGGTAGCGTTGCGTTATCTCCTGTCGCAAATGTAGACAGTAAGATAGCGGGCGACATGTATCTGTCACAAAATTACATTCATAATGCTTATATAATATCATTTGGTAACAGTTGATCGCTTATATTTGCATTATCATATACACGTTTTGCGATAAAATGCAAGTAAAACGTTTACTCTCAGCACTGTCAATAAGTTACATCGGGAAGTGCAAATACTTTAACAGTCTGCTACAATTTAATATAGTTCCCCCTGGCATCAGTAATAAAGAGGATATTAAAATGTCAAAATATTTAGTAAACGCTGGATCTTTTTTAAAACGTTTAAAACAGTTATTTAACTTGAAAATGTTTATTATTGTCTTCGCAATTTTTATGATTTTGACCAAAAGCCGTTAAAAGAAAAAGTAATTGTGATATAGTGATGTTTGAAATGATAAGTAAGATTTGAAACTGATTAGTGTCAAGCGTTTAGTTGTGATATCTTCCATAGCAACTTTAATGTACTCAGTTACTAAGTATGGGTCCATTTCGGAAGGAGTCTTACCCATACGTTTCAAATAAATATTGCCGTGTTTTGCCTATAACTGTATGTATTGTTGTTTTTGAAATCTCATCACTACATATTGCAGCACATAAATGTGGAATATAATTTGGATCTTACAACGATATATATATAAGTAAAGTCTATTGTAATTCCTTGCAAGTTAACTTAGCTGATCACGACGAGATCAACGATATTTAGCTGCGATAGTAAAATTAACTTCCGAAGATAAATATGCCGCAAAGACGTGTAACAACTCGACTTACTGATGCAAATATCTCAACAAGTCCTGTTATGACTCGAAACGTCGACATACCTATCTCAGTACACACGACTAATACGTTGTCAGATATATGTTGTTATTTAGGGCATACTATCTTGTTTAAGGAGTATATGGTAGTTCCCACTCTCACTTATCTTAAATCCGATGTTCACCATATCATGTCAGTCAGCGCATTTGAAAAAAATATTTTCAGTCATAACTACAAAATATGAATGGTCTATTCAAATGCCTAAATATGTATAATTATGCACATTTTATATATACAATATACCATTCTTGTTTGGAGATCAATTCGGGAAACATATCATTGGTAAAACATTGGACAACAATATAAAAATCATGACAGCCATTATGTCCATTGCCTCTAACATCATAGTAACGAAATTAATAATTAATTTCAATTCGAAACAAACTATATGGAAAGAGAGAAATGACGTGTATAGAACACAGGTATCAAGTATTTACATGTGCTTTAACCGAAAAATCTTTCATTATAATACTAATTATATTCAAGCTCTAACAAGATATATAAAAAGACAATATCTTAAAAATAGGGTGGATGTCTGTCGCGTACTTAAACCAAATCATCTTTGAGTACTCTGCTAACTATACGATATTAAAAAAAGATGGCTAATCTCAAAAATGGTAGATATCTAACAAGACGATATTTCAAAAGTCGCGTGGGTGTTTCACATTATGATCATATCCCACTTTAAAGTACAGTGACATTGTAATTTAGATCGTCAAGAATCCTGTCTTGTATGTTAGCATAATTATAATTAATGATTCTATGCTGTTAAGAATTGTTTTACAGGTAAATTTATCTTTAAGATTAAGATTGCATAGTCATGATAATAAATTCCATATCTCACACGATTATATAATGCTAGATTATGAGAAACATATATATTTTTTACAGAGCACAATATGTCAATATATACTAAACGGAACAACAGAAGACGTCCAAATAAGCCGCCAGTCGTTGTCTTTGACAAAAAATATCATATTGTAATTGAAATTTGGTAACAACATTACACTAATATGAATTACATGTATTAATCTGAATATAGTGTATGGTTATACTACCATATACAACAGTATGTCTAAAACATCAATGCATTTAAATTATAATCTTAAATGCTGAATATTGTTCAGTCATAAAATTACGTTATACGTTTTAAGTAAGGTATTAACAGTTGTCATTAAATCATAGGGATATCTCTACCATCATGCTATCTAAGTAAGCGTTCTGTTATCTCTTGTCCGGACTGTAACACGTAACGTGATTATGTATTTGTAAATGTAAACTGAATTACATTTATATTGGATTCATAATATCATTGGATATCAAACAGTAAAATGCAATTTAAACATTTTTTACACAGTAAACATTTACAAACAACACATGTCACCAAACTGCATTGATAAGTACAAATGCTGTAACATTTCCCTTGTTAATAATACTAATAAATACATTTTCATTTGTGATTTTATATTGATAAGTCTGATTCGAAACTGATTAGCGTCGAGCGTCTGGTGGTGGTATATTTCTTAGTGATGAGAAAGCATCCGGTTATTAAATATACTTCGATTTTTGAAGTAGTCATAACCATATGTTTCAAATATGTATTGTACTTGTTTGTCCTTGATTGTCCTCATTTTTTGCAAAACTCATCACTACAGACTGCAGTATAAAGGATATAATTTTATCCAATGACGATATATATTAGATAGGTATCGCATAGTTAAACTATGTCGTGTCATATCTTTGTGAATTGTTTAAGCTAATAACGACGATATCCATGATATTCTGCTGCGAAAGTTTATATTGACGTCTGAAGATGAGTATGCCGTAAAGACTTGTAATAACGCTACCCCGACTTACTGATGCAAATACCTCATCAAGTCTTGTTATGACTCGAAATGTATCTGAGTAACCCCGGGTAACACTGTAATATAGAAACGGGTTTTGAAAGAAACGAAATAACGAAAGAGACGTTATGAACGGTAGCATTCCTGATCATTTATCCTAAATACTAAACTAACCATAACTACAAAATGTACTTACCTTACATTTCGGGCACCAGTACAACTAAATTAAAAATAAAGAAAGGTATATGCATTTTGTGATAATGTAAACATAAATAAGTCTTCATTTTTATTGTAGTAACTAAACGTTGAAATATACTGCAATCAAAAGTTGTATTTTATTTTGTTGGTTTAATTCAGTGACATCATTAGCATTATCAAGTAGTAAATATATTATGTTCCTTTTTATGTCTAGGTAGCTTCTGTAGGGGACTATAACAATGTCGCTATTTACGAGTTATCCTTGGTAACGTCCCATTTCAGGCTAACATAACATGTGGTATAGTAATGGTGTCTATGATGATACGTGTTATTAGGTACATCCAACAATGGCAAATTATCATCATACCATTTCGCATTTCGGATGTAATGCAAATTATTGATACGGTTGTTCTGATGGCGAAAAAGGGAGTAAAGTCATATTCATTTTATGGTTGGATTTGATAATCAATTACAATTTCGATTACGTTCTCATATTTAGCTATGTATGCAGTGGAACATGTTGATATCGATCGTATTGACAATGTGTAACTTTAATGACAGATAGGTAGTCCTTGATTTATTAACGTGTGTATTTATTTAAGTGTTAAGTGGGAATTTATCTCCCTTTGGTAATTACATATCTACATATACCTGTCTAATACAGTATCACTACAATTCACGGTAACTGACCACATATATTGAAGCAAAGAAATTGAGTTTTGTATGTTCATGCTTTTATTTCAATATTTAAATAGGTCGCAATATTGAGAGTTTTTTTTAATTCATTACAGTTAAATATACAATTGAAAGCTCTTTGTCAACAGTTTGATTGGAAGAAGGTTAGGTACGAACAAAGTGCAAATATATTACCTGAATAATGTATGGATATAAGTTGAATATCATTACATCATAAATTATCTGATTGTTACATCAGTTATCATGGATACCACATAGATAATTACTTCCAGTTTATTCATTATCATTTCGATCCCTCTTATAAATTGGCATCGATGACGTAAACTTGGTGTAGCAAACATGTCATTCTGAAAACACATGATAAATCTTCGTAATATAGGGAATTCGACATGAGGCATTTTCATCATATTAGAGTGATTTTCTAGGAAACGTAAAATAAGCAGGCAAATAGGTACAAATTATTATATGTGTACCATTACAAATATTTATTGTAACCCTTTCTAAGGACGAACCACTAGGTTACGCGGTTATACTTTGATGTTCTGTTTCTGTTTCCGGTCATTGAGATACATCATTTCAATTCGTATAGACGACGAAAGTGACTGAAATTGATTTTGATGGTTTGCAATTAATACCACACATTACATTTTGCACGGAAACAAACTTAATTTTGAGAAAATTGTAGGTAATGCTATTTGTTATGGTTGCAATTCGCTAACGGATGTAAAAGATAAATCATATTAAAGTTGATTCATTGTTTTACCTGCGCATGCTTTACAATATAAATTATCAGAAAATGTGTTACGATATTGTTTCAATCACATTTTTAATTCAAACAGTACATAATCCTTAAGTGGTTGTCTACTTGAGTGTTGCACTTTTATGCCTATTTACCAATGTTACAACACGTAATATTAGATGATCTGCTGCTATAGATCTGTTTGCTATATAATTATTGTTTAATAGTAATCTAGCAATTTAGAATGTGCCACTAATACAGGTGGCGGGTATTGCACAATTCTAAGCGTCAGTTTTTCAAAACAAAACATCGGTACATACGACTGATGCATCATGGGTTATATTGTGACATGACTATCCTGTCCAGACATAGTTTTCGACCTTGTTATACATATCACAGATGTGTCATAATACTATATCATATTAAATCATGACGTACAAATTGATATGAAATACATCTGCATAATTGTCGTGGTAGACAGAAGAGTTACATCTGATACGTCCAGATGACATTATACAGTGCATTGTTTTATACTTTCTAAAACATTGTTTTTGGCCATGTAATGCTCAAGTACTAAACAACGCAAGACTTTTCTGTGTGAGTAATACCAGAAGTACAAAACATAATTACCATCACCAGATCATAGTGTCCAATGCATTAATTAGGCATTATAAAATAAGAACAAATCTCCAATGCTACTGTTCAAATGTTGCTCAAATATCAAGGATAACGTCGTTTTTACTACATTTTTTTTTAAAAATGTGTCTTTTGTGAAAATCGTTTCTAAAGTTACTTTGATTTGTTTGTTAAGCTGTTTGTTAATCAAAATATGAGATGTATGGTTGCAGGTTTTTCGAGATGAAATCCATGTGCTTTACGTGTTGTATTAATGACAACATTGAACCTTGAAAGTGTAACATAATTTATAGAACATAGTATCCACATCGAGGCATGTGCTATGTTATCTTATTGAACTCGTTAAATGAAAACCACGTATTTGTGTTTAAAAATCATAGCGATACTCTACTCAAAGTTATCCTTTAATATAGCCTCCGATACTTGACAGGGTAGTCCCGGGTTGTTAGGGAAAAGATGTGTTTTACTGCGGTAGTGAAAAGTCAGCTCAAAAGCGCTTGAGAATGACATCATCGATGTATGCAGAGAGTATTGTCGAGAATTTCATTATTTTTTTCATGACGCTTTACGACTTAATGTCGACACTATTAAATAACTCTAAATGACTTTTTTACAATATGAGAGATAAATAATTAAACATAGATATGTCAAGTGTCAAGTATTTTAACCCTCGTAAAAGTTTTTGGCCGCCAATTCTCGGCAAGCCTCGGGTTGAGATATATCTGGCCACATGACAGACCTATGTATGATTCTATTAATTTCTAAACATATTTGAATTCAGCTAACGATATTTACTGTATACAATATATACAAGCTGTCATGTGAGTGGACAGTATGTTTTTAGTTTTGTTCTATGTTACAAAGGCAGCGTACCGAAGTTAGCTACGCTTAGAATGAATTGACACACGTTTGTTTTAATGTATTTCTCATGAATCTTACGTGTTGTTTGACAAAAATTTGTCGTTCTGAGTACAATTCACAAATGTTGCCCCGTGTGGTTTATATAGCGTTCTTTAAAGTGGTTGTGAAGCGGAACAAACAATTTGCTACTGTCCTCATTAATTAAACAAATAAGGTAAGTATCAAAAAGGAATATTTTTAATATGTCATGTATTATACTCCTATAGATAGTCTAAGAATAAATGTCATATTGATATGTTTTTTTTTATAATAACTGTATAAGGGAGATAATTCATCAATAGACAAAATAATAGTACAGTAGTGACAAAGTAATATACTGATATATCAGGTAATTGAGCCACTGATACTTCTGTTTGAGGCTATCTCAGTTCTAATGGGTACATAATCCGATACTTAAATGTTATACATTCTTCTTAACTTTACTGTAACTATGTCACATGTACCATATGTACATAATGTGGATAGTTTTTTTTCTCTTCTGAATATTTGACGTGTTCATGTCATAAGTATATTTACAGCATATATTCTGTAATGACAATAGGAAACAGAAAGTATTTATCGTCATATGAAATAATCTCGTAAGTAGCGTGAACAATAATTATAGATACATTCTAGATACAGATTTTTGGAGGCAAATACAGCACTAAGAGGACAGAGGCAAAAAAATGTAAGACATCACCGTGTAAATGTAGCAAGGTACTCACCCTCGGAAAGGAAAGACATGTAAGGATTAGATAACAGCTAATTAAGGTAGACAGGTAATACAAAGACATGAAACAGTATCATTCACAGGTAAAACATATATATCAAAATACTTACTAAAATATTCGTCGTTCTGAGTACGATTCACGTGGTTTCAAGTGGAACAAACGATAAGGCTACTATCCTCATTGCTGATGTCTCAACAATGATCAACATTATTTTTTAAACATGTTACTTCAGTTTTTTTTCAATCTCTGATGCAAGCTTTTTAACTTTCACTTATTGCCCATTTAAAGGATACGAATAGAGTTACATTACCGTTGGGTAGCGTATTCTTATAGCAGTGACATATGTTGGTTTAGCAGTTAAGTTGTCATTCTACAGATATATTTTGCAGACAAAACACCTTTGTTACTTTGAACGCGAAGACATGATACGTGGTGTATAATTATTTCTAAATAAACGGGTAAAATGACATGGTACTGTTACGTTGAAACCGATACTTTCATTTCAATAAATTTTATTGAATTAATAAGAATGGGCAACAGGCTAGGCCTATATATATAAGCGGCTGATTCGGTGTATAATGTCCTGTTTTGGTAAACACTGTATAATTTTCGACAGTATTTAATATGACAACACAATATGTTTTCTAATATAAAAAGACAATTTTTTTAACATTGTTTAGATATAGGGTATTCGAAAAGTTGGAGTACTCTGAATTGTATTGCAAAGTATCTTCCGATAAAGCAGTAAAACAAAAGACGCTATACAATAGCATGAAGATACACAATACGATTACGAATAGCGAATGGGTTCAGGGGAATAGTTAATGCTTAGGGAAACAGGACACACTTAATCAAATAATATCATTACTCAAATTGTCATCTACCTAATTATTGGAAAGCCTTTAACATTAAGAAAAGAAAGATCCAAAGGCAGCGAACAGTTTATTAATTAGTTTTCAAAAGATGTAACGTATGATAATAACAGTGTGCACTGTTTGATATTTTATCAAACCATAAGTACGTTGTTAGTATTAAAACTAGAAAATATGAATTCAGTAATGTAATGGAATCCTAATATTACAAACTTTCAGATCAGGTATTATGAAACTTAATTAGTCAGATATTTTATAACTATATTCAATTCCGACAACTTAAAGTCGATACCTTCCTATCATATCCACATAGGTATAGGTGGACAAATGATATCCAAGTTACTGACATGTTAATAAATGTTATAAAAATTGCAAATGGAATATTTGACTGAGATTGACTATTTAGAATTAATGTATAAAGGTTACTATTTCAAAATTATGTGTGTCTACATTCACACTATTTATTATATTTTTGGAGTTTGTGTAATTTTACTTACGTTTTACGTGCTAAATTTTATATTAGAAGCATCCAATGATTCATAATAGCATTAGTATGTTTTATTCTATTAGTGGAATATGTGATATTTAATCATTTTTTTTATTAAATCTCTTCATTGTGAATAAATGTGTAGGTTCTTGGAATATTGAATATGATATTCACCATATGATTTAATATGATTTTTTTGTCTTTTTTTTTTAAACATTTTTACAATTATGTTTAAAGAACAAAACCAACAAATATACCAATATATTAGTTTATATATGTATTTGATATATAATGTTTTAGCTACGTGGCTTAGTCTTATCGATCGTGTGTTGAAAATTCATGATTAATTCACAAATCAGCGATGATTTGATATTATTTTGTTGAGAACATACCTAATATGTAATTGTATTCTTAGACTATTGAATGTACTGCATTGGGGTTTGTGTTTACTCTATTGATTAATCTTAGAACTGTATTAAGAGTTGCGTTTGTTTGTAATAATGTAAACGATCTAGAAGGGGTATATTGTTAGCGCCATGCAAGGTATTTTTATGAGGTGGTGTATATCATCTTAGATTAATTATTTGTCTGCGTTCAACTCAAACATAATACAGCCACATATCCTTAAGTCAAATTGTAACGAACTCGGTTAATAAATCGCAGAATAAAGGGTATTCAAGTCATCCGTGGTATGACATTTAGTCAAATACTCAAATTATGATGAACAATGTATGTCACTGACATATGACTTTTGTGTTTAACAGTGTTTTGATTCTTGCTAAAAACAATTTATTGTTATAATACAACTAGTGTATACAAATGGATAAAATGTACATAACAATGCTGTTAAAAATCAATATGAAAGGCCACACTTCTGTTCGACAAATCGAGATGCCTGATTTGATAGCTGTCTTTGATAGAAAGGGGGTTCATTTCTGTTAATAGAAAGAGGGGTATTTGACGACTAGTGGTTCCAGCTATCCAAGGTTTGGTTACATGTAATACACATAGACCAATTAGTCAGTGTTAGGATTTGTAGGATAATTGAATAAAAGTGTATAAATGTAATATGCTTAAGGAAAAGCTTCGTAAAAGTAGATCTTTTAAGGAAATCAATGTTTTATATTATATCAGCTTTGGCTTCTTTGAACCTGATGGGAGGAAATCATTATGTGCTTTTATTTTACAGTTCAAATAAAAATTTCACATTTAAAAAAAAATTGATTTTAAGTCAAAATTACATTGTTCCGATGTCAAATAAATACACTGCTATTCCGTTCAGAAATTTGAAATATAATCATAAGCGATCATGCGATGAAGGAAGGCTGATAATGATAGATCATTTGCAGTTGGCGAAGATTTTTGTCCTGGATTTATTTGTATCACCGTATTATTATGTCTGGATAATATGTGTAGCATAATGTAATAAAAGCCAATATCATACGTTCAAATGACAGCTTTACATTAGGACCGATTAAGATTTGGACAAGAAACAATTAATACGGTCTATAATAAGTATATATCAAATGTCACTTCTTTGTGTAACACCGGAGTATGACGGTTAAATGTTCTGATATTATCAATTTAGCTAAAATGCATGAACTACAAAGATACCATGACAGTGTAGACAGAGTGTTATTTACACCGGAGACAGAGGGATATAATATGTAATTTCTGTTATCTCGAATAAAACATCAAAACGATATGAATGAAACACTGACAGCGAGTTCCAAGATGTAGATGAATTGATAAATATTTGTGGATGAATAATGCGCTGGGGATAAATTTTCACCTTAAGAAATAAAAATCACCAAATAAATAAAAAATAATTCTGACAGACAGTGAAATTACGAAATTAATGCTCCATGTTTACAACTAAGAACACATTGTCCTGACAGATGACGGTCTATTGTGTATACGGTCACAGAGGGATAATTTGCAGACATCAACCTATTAAAAATATCAAAATACTAAAGTATTGGGGCCATAATGACAGTGGTGGAATGAGATGGTTACATCCAAGTGTTTTAGACGAACAGGTGTAATCAAACTTAATTAAAATATGTTCACACTGAATATTTTGCTTTCGGATTCATCGATGTGAAGCATTGTCCTAGTGTTTACATGTTAACAAGTACGTTGTATGAGTCGGAATGCCAAAATGATTGATTGATTTTAACAATTATGCAAAATGTAAGAACGAATGTTTTTAGTATTCACACCGAAACTTATCATGACACCACTAAAAACAAAGTATTTATCGTTATAAACATACTTCGGAATGGTTTATATATAACAGGGGCAAGCCAGTAGAATGTATGTCAATTAATGAATAAAAACATATTTTGGGGGTAGGTAAATTTATCCAAGTTTTCACTTATTTTATTTAGATTTTATTACTCTACACAAGTAACATACTTTAATATTCCCTTTTGTAATTATACATCATATCACTCACTGGTGTAGTCTGTATCGCTGAGTAGACCAATTATTTCTTATTAGCGCATTGTTTTATAGCATTATAATTATTTGAAATTAGGACACAGTATATCCCCTCGCGTTTTTTTGTTTTTTTTTTGTTTGTTTTTTTTTTCTTCCTGTCTGTTTTCTGTAGTTTCACTGTCTAGATTGATGTATTTACATATCGATGTTTGTTGTACAGACAAACCCAGATATCTCTTAACATTTTCACGTCCAGGTCGGGGATCGAACCCCGGCCGGCTAGGTGAAAGGTCAGCGGCTTTACCGCTGCACCATCCGATCAGTTCTATAGTATGAATGTTTGTATGTATGTGTGCTTGTATGTATGCATCTATGGATGTATACAGGCATACATGTATTTCGTATACATGTACATGTATGTTAAATTTGTCATGCTATTTGTCATGCAGCGTAATACTATGATTTGTCATATTATATATGTGCGTACTTTTAGATGTAGGTATGACTTAACAAAACGTAAAGGTTAATGTCTGAGTGTTGTGGGTGAGTGCGTATGAATGTGTTTGTTTGGTGTTTATTTATGTGTATTAAGTAAACTGTTTGAAATTAAAAAGAAAATATATAGATATAAAGTATTTACATCCATCAGGGCTAGTATAATGTTTAACTGTATTTTGTAAATATCGGCACAACTTTAGGGAAAATGAAAAATTTAAGGGAAAAGGTGGACACGATAAGGAACATGTGTCTATCACCATTAACTACTTCCTTTTGTTTACTGTGTTTATAGCACAATTAAAATGTCCGATATATGAAGACTAGAGGAATAGAAGACTTTGGATTGTTTGAAAAAAATTGGAGGAGGTAAATATCATTGCACATGTTTGAATATTTTATTGTATGATTTAGATAAGTGAATTATCCAGATCCGAAACATTAATATTAAAAATGTTCCATACATTGCCCTAGATCACTCTCAACGTACGACACAAATATTAATCATACGTGAATCATGAAAATAGCTGTATAATTTATGTACGTTATTGTTATTTTTAGTGCGCCTTTTTATTGAATGTATTTTAATCAGCTTGAGTTCGTTAAGAAAATAGAAATTAATTCATATTATCTGTAATTCTTGGAAAACGTTTCACAAATCAATTTAGTATCCAATTAGGAACATGTCTGACCTTGTTAGAATCCTTTCAAACAAGATAGTATTCTAAAAAATTTTCAAAACTGCGATTTTTTTCTTTGGTATTGCATAGCAATGCGGTTTTCTAAAGTAGGATTCGAAACTCACATTAATTAAGATTTTAAAATTAAAATATTGTTCAAATGAATGTTTGGAGGATCCTATGTAATCGTCTACCTTATCAACACATTTTCAGAACGATTTACGTGGATGCAATTTATGTACTAGACACTGTTCATTCACAATATTGCGATACACCTGTGAAGTGTTTTTATATCCATTATGGTAATCGCCATTAGTATAACTATCATGCTAATACATGTTTATCTACCAGTGTTCTGGCAATAGTTCTTAGGTTTTTGTTTTTGAAATATTCAACTAGTATGACATAAATCGTGAAGTTCCTTCGAATGGAGCATTAAATCGAAATATGCAAAACACTAACAGCGAGTTATACAATGTACGACGTTAACGAGATGACACCGTCAGTGAATGAAGAATAAACACAGAGAAATACTAATACTTCTAACGAAGATTATTTAAATATATGACAATATTGTGTAATATATAGCAATGCAATTGGAGAACAATAAACATGCCATTCAAAAGATCTGGTATTTTACAGATTTGTTCTCTCTTTTTTTGCGATCAACACATGTACACGTGGAAAAATTAAAACAAAACACATTTTTATAATGCTATTGATATTATTTCCCATTTAAATACCATTTAACTAAGTGTATGCCAACTGACTACCGAACACGTTCAAGATGGAAATAACAACCTATGTGCACGAAGGTACGACTGTAAGATTATACTACATTTTTTTATATTTCCAGAAGACTATTTACAACACCTGGTGCGAAAACATGTAGCTTTGAATTATAAAATATTCCTGTGGGAACATATTGACATGCTTTTTTCTCTTTAATGATCTATTAAGGTTTTATAGCCATCATGTTCTATTGATGAATTAAAAAGTTTAAAAGTCGTTATGATTATTTAAATATATGACAATATTGTGTTGTATATAATAATGCAAAAGTAGAACAATACACTTGCCATTCAAAAGGTTTGATATTTTACAGTTTTTTTTTCTTATTTTTTTTTGCGATTGACACATTTACACGGAGCAAAATCAAAACAAAACGCATCTTTATTATTCTATTAAAACTATTTCCCATTTTTGATACCCGTTGGTTAATTTATGCCAATTGAATACCATTTTTTTCAAGATGAAAATAAATATATATATTCATGAAGGAACGACTGTGACATTATACTACATTTGCGCATTTCCAGAAGACTATTTACGACACATGGTACGAATACATGAGTTATATACTATTACTGGGAGAACATTGACATGTTATTTTGTCTTTAATGATCTAAAAAGTTTAAATGGACAAAAACATCATGATACCTTATAAACATCAGTTACAAAAAACAACACAAAAAACATTCACTGTAAAATTATTGTGTTTATGCCTATGTATGTTTAGATGGAAATATACCAGCAGAAATCACTTTACCGTTGCTAATAACACAGTAGAAATGTAAAATGAAACTATAGAACAGACCTT
>SAYR01004446.1:1439738-1471116 GCA_004382745.1 Argopecten irradians irradians
AGAGAGGAGAAGTTAAAGGAGAATAATCTCTACCAGGCTAGTATCGCTTGTTGATATATGTCCTCTCCGATACTTGACATGAGTGTAGTCCCGGGTTGTTAGGGATAATTATGTATGTTGTATTAAGTCTAGCGGTTGAGTGAAAGTACAGCTTCATAACAGCTGCTTGAGTAATCGTACATCATCCCGATGTTATCGCGCAGAGAGTATTTTGTCTCGAGTAAATTTCATTATTTTTTTCCATGACCTTAAACGCTTAATGTCGACACTATTAAAGTAATTACTGATAAGTGACTTTTAGCAATATGAGAAGATAAATATATCAAAACATTGATATGTCAAGTGTCAAGATATTTTAGCACCTCGTAAAAGTTAATGGCCGCCATTCTCGGCAAGCCTCAGGGTTTGAGATATCCCATGACCACAATGACATGACCTAGTATGATTCTAATTAATTTCTAAACATTTGGAATTCAGCTAATCGATTTACTTGTATAACAATATATACAAGCTGTCATGTGAGGGACAGTCATGTTTTTAGTTTTGTTCTATGTTAGCAAAGGCACGGTGTACCGAGTTGGCTACGCTTAGAATGAATTGAAAAACACGTTTGTTTTAATGTATTCTCATGAATCTTACGTGTTGTTTGACAAATAATTTGTCGTTCTGAGTACAATTCACAAAATGTTGCCTCCATGTGGTTTATCATGCATACGCAGTTTTTAATATTGGTTGTGAAGCGAATCAACAATTGACTACTGTCCTCATTAACTAAGCAAATAAGGGTAAAGTATCAAAAAAGGAATATCTTTAAATATGTCATGTATATACCTCCTACAGATAGATCTGCTAAGGATAAAAATGTAATATTGGAGTGATGTTTTTCTTATAATAACTGTATAATGCCAGGCGAGATAATTCATTAATAGACAAAATAAATAGGTACAGTAGTGACAAAGTAATATACTGATATATTCAGGTAATTTGAGCCCTGATACTTCTTTTGAGGTTATCCTCAAGTTCTAACTGGGTACATAATATACCGAGTAACGCTTATACATGTTATACCATTCTCTACCTAACTTTACTGTAAACTATGTCACATATACTATGTAATATTGTGGAGGTCTAGTTATTTATTTCTCTCTGAATATTTGACGTGTTGTTCATAGCGTCATAATGTATATATTTTACAGCATATATTCTGTTAATGACAAATAGGAAACAGAAGTATTTATCGTCATATGAAATTAATCTTGTAAGTAGCGTGATTGACACAATAATGGTATAGATACATTCTAGATAACGAGTGTCTTTGTGGCAAATGCAGCCACTAAGAGAGCAGAGGCCAAAATATAACTGTAAGAATATCACGCGTGTAATGTAGCAAGTGTACTAATCACGCCTCGAGAAACATTATTGATAACAGGAAAGCAGTAACGATAAGAAGAAAAGGTTGATGAGAATACGACGTGATCAACTGAAACAGTAATCCATTCACGAGGTAAAAGCATTATATATTAAAATAGCTTACTAAAATATTCGTCGTTCTGAGTAACGATTCTACGTGGTTTTCAAGTGTGACAAACGATAAAAGGCTACTATCCCCATTGCTGATGTCTCAGAACAGATAGATACCACATTACTTTTTTAATACATAGTAAACTAATTCAGGTTTTTTTGTACAATCTCTGATGCAAGCTTTTTTAACTTTCACTTATTGCCCATCTTAAAAGGATACGATATCATGAGTTACATTACGCGTTGGGTAGCGTATATCTTATAGACGCCAGTGACATATGTTGGTTTACCGCAGTTAAGTTGTCATTACTATCAGTAATATAATTTTGCTACGACAAAAACACCTTTGTTATTTTGAAACGAGTCGCCACGAGCATGATATCGTGGGTGTATAATTATTTCTAAATAAACGGGTAAATGACATGGTACTGTTAGAGTTGAAACCGATACTTTCATTTCAATAAATTTTTATTGAAATTAATAAGAAATGGCAACAGGCTAGCCTATATATATAAGCGGCTGATTCGGTGTATAATGTCCTGTTTATGGTAAATCACGTAATATATTTATACACGACCAGTATTAAATATGACACACACAATAATATTATTTGCTAATATATAAAAAGACAATTTTTTTTAGCATTATGTTTAGATATTAGAGACGGGTATTTCTCTAGAAAGTTGGAGTAAATCTCTTGAATTGTATTGGCAAAGTACTTCTCGATTAAAGCAATAGCTAAAACAAAAGACGCTATACAATTGCATGAATGATACACAATACGAATTACGAAATAGCGAATGGGTTTCAGGGTGAATAGTATAATTGCTTAGGGAAACATGACAACTTAATGCAAATAATATCGTTTACTCAAATTGTCATCTATCCTAATTATTGAAAGCCTTTAACATTAAGAAAAAGAAAGATCCAAAGGCAAGCGAACCAGTTTTATTAATTAGATTTTCAAAGATGTAAACGTATGATAATAAACAGTGTGCGCTGTTGCTTTTTATCAAACCATAAGTACGCTTGTTAGTAATTAAAACTTAGAAAATATTGATTTCAGTAATGTATGGAATCCTAGTATACAAACTTTCAGATCAGGTATTATGAAACTTAATTAAGTCAGATTATTTTTATAACTATATTTTCAATTCCGACAACTTAAGTCGAATACCTTCCTATCATAATTCCCACATAGGTATAGGTGGACAAATGATATCCAAGTTACTGACATGTTAATAAATATTATAAAAGATTGCAATGGATTTTGACTGAGAATTGACTATTTAGAATCTCAAATGTATAAGGTTACATATTTCAAAATTATGTGTGTCTACAATTCACAGCTAATTTATTATATTTTTGGAGTTTGTGTAATTTTTACTTACGTTTTACGTGCTTAATTTTATAATAGAAGCATCCAATGAATTCAATAATAGCATTAGTATGTTTCTATTCTATTAGTGGAATATGTGATATTTAATCAATTTTTTTTATTAAATCTCTTCATTGTGAATAAATGTGTAGGTCTTAATTATGATATAATATGTAATTTTTTGTCTTTTTTTTAAAAACATTTTTACAATTATGTTTAAAACGAACAAAACCAACAAATATACCAATATATTAGTTTATATATGTATTTGATATATAATTGTTTTAGCTACGTGGCTTAGTCTTATACGATTGTGTTTGAAAATTCATGATTAAATTCACAAATCAGCGATGATTTGATATTATTTTGTGAGAACATACCTAATATGTAATTGTAATTCTTAGACTATTGAATGTACTGCATTGGGGTTTGTGTTTACTCTATTGATTAATTTAGAACTGTATTAAGAGTTGCGTTTGTTTGTAATAATGTAAACGATCTAGAAGGGGTATATTGTTAGCACGCCATGCAAGGTATTTTTATGAGGTGGTGTATATCAACTTAGATTATTATTTGTCTGCGTTCAACTCAAAACATAATACAGCCACATATCCTTAAGTCAAATTGTAACGAACCTCGTTAATAAATCGCAGAAAATAAAGGGTATTCAAGTCATCCGTGGTATGACATTTAGTCAAATACTCAATATTATGATGAAACAATGTAATGTCCACTGACATATGACTTTGTTGTTTAACAGTGTTTTGATTCTTGCCTAAAAACAATTTATTGTGTATAATAACACATAGTGTATACAAATGGAATAAAATGTAACATAACAATGCTGTTAAAAATCAATAATGAAAGGCACACTTCTGTTCGACAAATCGAGATGCTGATTTGATAGCTGTCTTTGATAGAAAGGGGGTTCATTTCTGTTAATAAGAAAGGGGTATTTGAACACTAGTGGTTCCAGCTATCCAAGTTTGGTTACATGTAATACACATAGGCCAATTAGTCAGTTTAGGATTTGTTAGCATAATTGAATAAAAGTGTATAAATGTAATATGCTTAAAGGAAAAGCTTCGTAAAAGTGATCTTTTAAGGAAAATCAATGTTTTATATTATCAATCAGCTTTGCTCTTTTGAACCTGATGGGAGGAAATCATTATGTGCTTTTTATTTTACAGTTCAAATAAAAAATTTCACATTTAAAAAAAAATTGATTGTTTTAAGTCAAAATTACATTTGTTCCGATGTCAAATTAATACACTGCCTATTCCGTTCAGAAATTTGAAATATAATCATAAGCGATCGGCGATGAGGAAGGCTGATAAATGATATGATCATTTGCAGTTGGCGAAGATTTTTTGTCCTGGATTATATTTGTATCACCAGGTATTATTATTATGTCTGGATAATATGTGTAGGCATAATGTAATAAAAGCCAATATCATACGTTCAAATGACAGCTTTACATTAGGACCGCATTAAGAGTTTGGACAAGAAACAATTAATACGGTCTATAATAAGTATATATCAAATGTCACTTCTTTGTGTAACAACCGGAGTATGACGGTTAAATGTTCTGATATATCATTTTAGCTAAAATCCATGAACTACAAAGATAACCATGACAGTGTAGACAGAGTGTTATTTTACACCGGAGACAGAGGGATATAATATGTAATAATTCTGTTTATCTCGAATAAAACATCAAAAAAGCATATAATGAAACACTGACATCCGATTCCAAGATGTAGATGAATGATAAATATTTGTGATGAATAATGCGCTGGGATAAATTTTTCACCTTAAGAAATAAAAATCACCAAATAAATAAAAAATAATTCTGACAGACAGTGAAATTACGAAATTAATGCTCCATGTTTACAACTAAGAACACATTGTCCTGACAGATGACGTCTACTTGTGTATACGTCACAGAGGGATAATTTGCCAGACATTAACACTATTAAAAAATATCAAAATACTCTAAAAGTATTGGGGCCATAATGACAGTGTGGAATGAGATGGTTACATCTCCAAGTGTTTTAAAGACGAACAGGTTGTAATCAAACTTAATTAAAATATGTTCACATGAATATTTTGCTTTCGGAATCATCGATGTGAAGCATTGTCCTAGTGTTTACAATGTTTAACAAGTACGTTATATGAGTCGGAAATGCCAAATGATTGATTGATTTTTACAATTATGCAAAATGTAAGAACGAATGTTTTTAGTATTCACACCAAACTTATCATGACACCACTAAAAACAAAGTATTTATCGTTATAAACATACTTCGGAATGGTTTATTATAAAGGGGCAAGCCAGTAGAATGTATGTCAAATTTAATAAAATAACATATTTTGGGGTAGGTAAATTTATCCAAGTTTTCACTTATTTATTTAAGATTTTATTACTCTACGCAGGAATAATATACTTTAAATATTCCCTTTTGTAATTATACATCATATTTACTCACTGGTGTAGTCTTGTATCGCTGAGTAGACCATTTATTTCTTATTAGCGCATTGTTTTATAGCAATTAATAATTATTTGAAATTATATGAAATTGACAACAGTATATCCCCTCTCGCGTTTTTTTTTTTTTCTTTTTTTTTTTTTTGTTTTGTTCGTTTTTTTTTTGTCTGTTTTCTGGAGTTCCTCACTGTCTAGATTGATGCATTCTATAATATCCAATGTTTGTATAAATAATGTATGCTATAAGACTATAGAAATCTTGGCTCGTGGATTAGGCAGGTATCCTCACATATACCTTCTCTCCACGTTCAGAGTTGTTTACCGGGATCAATCCCCGGCCCGTGGCTAGGTGAAAGGCCAGCGGCCTTTTACCACTGACAGGACATCCATCCGATCACTGAACTACTTTAATGTTGCATGGTGATCCTTTGTTATGTGAATAGCGTGACATATCAGTATGAATGCATTATGGATGTATAGCATGCGCGAGGGGCTAAATTTGGAACACTAGAAAAATTTTATAGCATATACGGTGTTACATAATTATACGAGTCACATACTTTTCGTATGTTTGCTCAAGTTATTGTGATCCTCGACTCATGCGATCAGACGATAACACTAAGTATAACTATTTATTTATGTTTTCAATAATTAATTATATGGATGCGTGCTTTTAGATGTAGGATAAAGTACACTCTCAAACGTATATGGCTACACTCTCACGTGAGTAGTTATGTAGTTATGGTGTCGGATATGTGAGATGTGTATTTTTGTTTGGTGTCGAATTTATGTGTGTTATTTAAAAGCATGTTATAGAATCAAACTAAGAAAAATATAGTAAAATGTATTAATCATCTATGATGGACTTTGAGTATTTAATGGTTTTATAACTTGCGATATCTTTGATATATATCTCCGCATCACCAAGGATAACGTTAGGATGAAGGATCTGAAAAAAAGAAATATGGTTGAAGGGAGAAGTGTTTCCTCACACGAATAAGGAATGCACCTATAGATATTTCTGTATCACATTTAAAGCTCATGAAATCCATCTATATTAACAGTGTTATAGCACAAATTAAAAATGTCCGATATTCTGAAGATTACAGGAATCGGAAGACATTATATGTTTTAACAATATTAGGAGGAAGTAAATTATAATCCACAGGTTGTGAAATATATGTATGCTTTAGATTAGTGAATTATCCAGATCCACTACACTGATACTCAACGTACAAAGAAGTAAAATTTGTAATCATACGTGATATCATAAAAAATAGATGTACTTAGTTCCAATATGGTAACCAATGGCTACAAAATAGTTAACAAAAACAGTGGTTAATTAACATGCATTTTTCTAAAAGGTACAATCAATTGTTATACATAAGTACTATATTATAATGATATTTTAATCATATTTGTATTAAATTGATACAATATACTGAATATATACACAAGTTCATTTTGTTAATGATATTTGATATTTGCATATGTAATACTATGAGCCATAATAGACTCAGTTTTTTTCAATTTTTAGAAACACCGTGTTATATCTCTTAACTGTATAATTTTAGGAAATTAATTATTATCATTAATTTGATTTATGGCCAGGTTGCATATGTCAAATTTATTTTGTAAAAAAGGGAAAACGCTTTCTGTCATGCAATAACTCTATCGGTGTATTTTCAATAGCATGTATACATGTCTTTGCAAGTCAAGTATAAATAAACGCAATGTGAGGTGGGGTAGGTTACGTTTTCATAAATGCCACGTCCTACCTATATCCGCTGGACCAACACATTTACCCTCACTTTGGTGGGGATTTTCACTTAATACATAGCATCTGGACAAGCGTTCCAATTGATCCTTCTGTAATTGTTACAATACCACACATTGTTTTTAATTGTCACGTAACATTACGGAAGTTCGATATGGTTCATCGAACTCAGCATAATGATGCTAATTGTAATGTTTCATAACCCTTAATTTGTTTGAAACTTCTTTCTGTAAAGTATGTACCCTTTTAATACAATACTAAATTAGGACGACGTATACTCCAGTATATAACATCCGCTTTTTAGTCCTTTTAATTGTGTCTTTTTTTTTTACTGTTATTTTAATGTTTATCTGACGGTGAAGTATTTTAATTATCAATTTCATTTACTACATTTTAAATCACGTGAATTTCGTTAAGAAAACATAAATGAGTTTATATTATCTGCAATCCTTAGAATACGTTTCACCAATCAATTTAGATTTCAAATAAGGAAATGGCCATACCTTATTCAATAGTCCTATCAAACCAAGCATCATTATTCTAAAACAGGTTCATTCATTTTCCACACAATGTCGAATCATTTCTTTGAGTATATACATAGCCCACAATGTGGTTTTTCTAATGCAGTAGAATTCGAAAAGAACTCACAATTTATTTTACAAAAGTTCTTATTTTTTTTAAATTTAAACATTGAAACGAAATGTTTTCGAGGACTCCTTATATAAATCCGCTCTATGTTATAAAACTAATTTTCCGGAGGGTATTCACGTGGATCCATTGATTATAACTTTATACACTGTTCATTCACAATGTTCGAGACACTGGTCCAAAATAACAAATAATTATAATGGAAATTCCATTCTTCTTCTGTATTTTGAGAACGGTCCAGGTCGATTTTGTAACAACTAAGTATAGCTGTGTTCGGATCTTTAGTGACTCTTCCACAATTGCACCGTCAATATGTTAAACAAGAAATGATGGGTCAAAACGTGGGTTGATGCCAACACAAACGAATTCCGAAGACAAACAGTGTACGTTAAGAGTCAGTAATCTCGTGCGCGATTGGGAACAGTAGGTAAACTATATAAGGGAATCACTGAAATGCAAGAGACAGGAGCCAACTCACCCACTTGTTATACTTGCGTATATGTTAGCCGGGATCTTAGGGGATGGTCTTCAGTGCAGCCCCCCCCACAACTTAACGAACCAATGTTTTTCTGAAGCCTATATGACCCACTGATAACAGAAAATCGAGAGGAAATTGTAATAACTGGGTATGAACCTTCCGGTATATGACTTCATCAAGATGGCCGCCCATCTCAGAATTTCAACTAAAGATTGAAATAATAGTCATACCTATTGAGCATATTTTTCAACGCGAAAGAGACAAAATGAGGCAATCAAAATGACCAAATAGAACAACAAATACATATCAGACCATATAAGCCAATATATGTAGTTATTTCTACGCAGGAAATGAAAAAATCGGATTTTAAGCTCAAAAATGGTAATTTTATAGCAAATTTTTCATATTTGGCTTGACGCAGCAAAAATGTTTGCCAACAGCAAACTATTATTTCTAATCAGTTATTTTACCTCTTATCAATCAGTAAAAACAACCCCAACAAAAAAACAATGTTAACATTGTATAAGCTCCGGTTATGACGTCATCAAGATGGCCGCCATCTCGAATTTCACTAACAATTGAAAAATAGTCATAGCATTAACATTTTTCAACCGAAGTAGACAAATGAGGTATCAAAATGATCATACTATAACAAAAAATTCATATCAGGACCATATAATCCAATATATGTAGTGATTTCTACGCAGGAAATGAAAAAATCGGATTTTAAGCTCAAAAATGATATTTTTTTAGCAAATTTTTCATATTTGGCTTTACGCAGCTATAATTGTTTCCCAACAAGAAACAATTATTCGTAATAAGTTATTTGACCTCTTATCAATTAGTAAAAACAACAACAACAAAAATATATAGAAATGCAAAAGAGAATTATTGTTATACCATCATTTGGTTTACAAAACATCACCGGGTGCGTATACAGGGTATATGATTGCTGTTTTTTCCAAACCGCTGACACTACAGTTTCCGGATGTCTTAGAACTTCCTGAAGATAACATTGGCAATTGACGATCCATATCTTAACACATTTGAATTATAAGTTGGCTTAATATCTAAGTGGGACTTGACAATTTCCTAACAAAATTAATTTTCATGTTCGAAAGTTTGTAGACTAGTAGCGTCTCAAAATGAATTTTTACTGCACAACGCCAACTAATAGGGTATCAAATTAAAACTGAAGAAAGCATTTGTTTCCGTTAATACCACGACACTTTCCGAAATTTGTTTCTTTTAGAAATAGCGCATCCACTGTTAACTTTATTTTTTTGTGTGTAACGTAAGGAAATGTCAGATGGTTACTGCAGTATCACATATTTCTTTCAATAGTTCTTAATGATAAGCATTATCTTTGTGCGTGCTTTCTGGCCAGAGTGTCGATGAGCTGATGAACTGATGTGACATTACATTACCGGTTTACCATCGTGGTTCTAACTTGTCAACCGTCAATGGCCAGAGGTAACATCAAGAACATCGGGTTCGCGGATGTGGGAGCTCATCCTGTTTTCAACCTAGTGATTCACATATCGTATATGATGTTCCAGACCTCTCCGGTAGGATGGAAAAGACACCAGAGCCACATTCTGCGAAGGGTTGAGTTGCATCTCCTTAATTCGTATGAAGCACAATTCCTCATTCTTGTGAACCCTCAGTGACCATAGATGACACAGGTGAATTATTTGAGGTCATAAATGAGGTCTACAGTGAGGTTCCTCTCTTTGCCAAGTCTGGAGAGCACTGTAGAAAACTTTTTCTGGAGAGTCTTCAATGGTGTATCCACGCATACACCAGATGCGACACAACCAGTACCTTCAAGGGACATGGGAAAGTCTGACCATTGAAAAACATTTAACATTTATGACCTCATTAAAGACCTCTAGGATATCACCTGTGCCATCTATAGTCGCACGAGTGTCTACAAGGTTGATGAATGGTGCTTGAATCATTCCACCATTCGAAGAATCTGGATCTGGTGTAATTTCCTGAGAAGTCTGAAACAGCATATACGATGTGTTAGAATCTGAAGGAGATCCCACATCCCTAAACCTGTTGTTCCTGATATAAACTCTGGCCATTGATGGGCTATGAAAGATGACAGGCTAGAACACCACTGGTAATGTAGTGTCACATCATCTCATCGACATCGAAGACGACGCCCTGGCTTTCGACGAATTGGATACTGATATCTCGATTACTCTGGTTTGGACTGCATGTACCAGCTACCAGACATACCGAGTCATGTCAGAGGATAGTGCAGTGAGGCGGGAAAGCACGCACAATGATAATGGTTATAATTGAGAACCAGTGAAAGAAATATGTGACATTGTGGTAACTATCTGACATTTTGCTAATAATATGCATAGGAAATAAACGAAACTGTGACTTGTCCTACCGGAGGCTAGATATTCTGTCAACTTTACATTCATGTTTCCTACTTATAAATCGCCAATAGTCAAACTTATTTAAGGAACTTGTAATACACCAGGAAACTGTAGTGTCAGCGGTTTGGAGTTAGAAAAATAGCATATACCCAGTATACCCACCCGGTGATGTTTTGTAAACTTAATGATGGTATAACAATAATTCTTTTTTGTATCTCTATATATTTTATTGTTTTACTGAATGATTAGAGGTCAAATAACTGTTTACGAATAATAGTTTGCTGTTGGTAAACATTTTTGCTGCGTCAAGCCAAATATGAAAAATTTGCTAAAAATTATCATTTTTGAGCTTAAAATCCGATTTTTTCATTTCCTACCTAGAAATCACTACATATATTGAATTATGAGGTCCCGATATGAATTTGATGTTCTATTATGATCATTTTGATACCTCATTTGTCTACTTCGGTTGAAAAATGTTAATGTTATGACTATTTTTCAATTGTTAGTGAAATTCGAGATGGCGGCCATCTTGATGACGTCATAACCGGAGCTTATACAATGTTAACATTGTTTTTTTGTTGGTGTTGTTTTTACCGACTGATAAGAGGTCAAATAACTGATTAGAAATAATAGTTTGCTGTTGGCAAACATTTTTGCTGCGTCAAGCCAAATATGAAAAATTTGCTAAAAAATTACCATTTTTGAGCTTAAAATCCGATTTTTTTCATTTCCTGCGTAGAAATAACTACATATATTGGCTTATATGGTCCTGATATGTATTTGTTGTTCTATTGTGGTCATTTTGATGCCTCATTTGTCTTCTTCGGTTGAAAAATGTCAATGTTATGACCATTTTTCAATCTTTAGTGAAATTCGAGATGGCGGCCATCTTGATGACGTCATAACCGGAAGTTCATCCCAGTTTATACAATGTTACCTCTCGATTTCGTTATCAGTGGGTCATAAGGCTTCAGAAAAACATTGGTTCGTTAAGTTGTGGGGGGGGGGGGGTGCACGTAGACCCCCCCTAGATCCCGGCCTATGTACATATGTGCAATAAGTCAGGAACCTCCCTTCGCGGTGCCCTGTCGAATGAAAAGTCTCGTTTTACTTTTGACTTATCATTCTTACGCTACATACAAATTGTTTTATAACAAATATGGCTTAAACTTCATTTGCCAAACATCGTAAATTAAAAAATAATCTTAAAATGTGGAAAACTTATATTCCTTGTCATGTCAGCATGTTTGTTGTTCATTATAACCTCGCTTTCGGCCAGCTGTCGTTTTGTGTTCCAAAAAATAAAATATGACGGTCTATTTTTATCATTTTTGAGCTAGGTATTCCCCACGTTTTACTGTCGTTTTAGATAACCAATCATTGTAATAAAATATTCAATAAACATCTGACAACCATATCTAAGCATACAGAACAAATTATAAAAGGTTCATGTCCCTTTAAATATACGACAATATTGTGTGATATATGACAATGCAAAAGGAGAACAATAAACATTTAAAAGGTCTGGTATTTTACATGCCAACTGACTACCAAATACGTTCAAGATGGAAATAACTACCTATGTGCCAGAAGACTATTTACAAAACCTGATGCGAATACATGTAGCTTTGGGTTATATACTATAAATGGGGGAACATATTGACATCCTATTTTCTCTTTAATGATCGATTAGGGTTCTATTTATGAATTAAAGTTTGGAAATCGTTTAAATGGACAGACAAACATGTATTATACCTTATAGACAATAGTTACAAACAAAATGTATTCACTGTTAAATTGTTGTGTGTATGCCTATGTCTGTTTAAATGGAAATATACCTGCATAAATCACTTTATCGTTGCTATTATCGCTGTAGAAAAGTAAAATGAAAAATAAAAAGACCATACTAAAATGGAAACGTTTGTATATTAAGTGTTGCTATTCTCAAATTGTTGGCAACCCGTGGTTGTGAATTACAAATTGTTGTTAAAAGTTTCCCACATATTTTGACCTAAATATGTTGATATATATTTGGTGTATGTTTGTATTCTATTGAGTTTCAATTAAATATAAAGTGCACTTATTTTTCGAATACCCTATTTTATTTTGGGCTTTGGGTATGTATTAATGGTCATCGAGTAATAATCTCAACATAGATTACAGAGGACTGTCAAATAAAATTAAAAGCAAAACACTTCCAGCAGTTTGTCTTTTTAAGATTTAAAACTATTTGTGGATGGAGAAAAAGTTCATTGAAATACACTTTCACTTCCAAAATCAGGGACAAAAACTTTAAAACCAACTACTAAAGCAAATTGAAAGACTTCATTTAAATCATAGATTTATTGGCATCTACTTTGGTTTTAATTTTATCGGTGATCAAGGGATAGTATCACACATGTCTTCCATAACCATGCTATTATTGAATATATATCGTTTACAGAAAAGCATACGTTCTTTTACTTTTAAACTTCGAGGTATGTAAACGGTGGTTTAATGTCATGGTTATATGCAATGTTTTCATACACATGTAAACAGAAACATGATTAAGACAATTTCTCATAAAATGTTTTCCTCTGTGAGACATTGGAAATAAGAGGACAAACTAGTATCAAAATTGTAAAAGAGTTATTATGATACAATACATCACCGTGTAACTGTAGTAGGATACTCACACGTTGGAAGAGAAGAAAAGTAAGGATTAGATAACAAACAATAAAGATAAACAGACATATAACTCCCTGACATTCAACAGAATCACCCACTCTTATAAACATCAGTATGTGTTTTTTGCACTGCTAATTAACTTTCAATAAAATGACAGAATGAGTATTGAAGGAATTCATTTGTAGGCAAGATTAATCAAGAAAACAATTTGCAGTTATTTATGTTCACTGAATATGCTGACGTTATATGTAAAATAAAATCACTATAGTGACAGGTAGTAAAGATAAAAGGACGGGCAACATCAAGATATCAGACTGTGTCATTATTAAATACACTTTGAAAAAAAAAACAAAACAAAAATCAAGGTGGTTTTAACATTGTATTTGGTTTTTTTTTCAAACTATGTAACTTATAATGTTTTTTTATAAAATTAGTCTTTATCTATATTTATACTAATATCTAAGAGTTGATTGTGTAGCTCTAATTCACAACAGCCATAGGTCAATACATTCAAGTCAGAGCCATGTCATACCTTTGTTCTTTAGCCGGTTGTGCATTATCAAATTTTTATAAACTTCAAACTAAAACTGGAAGCACCAGACTATTATTCCGAAAAATTCTCAAACAAGTCCAACATATAATAAATCATAACGTGCATATAAACAATGTCTTAACAAATTGTACGTTATGGAATTATGTTGTTTAAACAACTCACATAAACGCAAATCGCGACAGTTTTAATAACATATTTTAAATTAATCAGTTTCTATTAATCAATTCAACTGTAACTGTTGTACCGTTTTTGACAATATTTAGATTTAGATTTATGATTATTACCCATCTATTCTTCTACACAAATAATATATTTATCCCTATTTACGTTTAATATATTGCAAATTTATATTCCTCTGTGATTCCAAACTTCACTTCAAGCTAGAAAATATTCCCAATATTCCTTACAGAGTATTGTCAAATAATACTACTTATTAAAACAGCAAAAATATCAAATATCCCAGAGTTTTATTATACCTTTATATGATTTAGAATTATTTGTGGACTTAGAATGGGTTCATTGAATCACTCTTCTGCTTTCAAAACGAAGAAAGAAATTTTAAAACCAATTATTAGGGATACTTACAATAAGAGGTAGACGTATTTGACGGGGATCGATCGGTATACATAATGTTTACTATCAATTATATAAAATCATTTACTTCTTACATCTTTCGAGGCTGCTTTTCGACACAGTGTTACATATATAAAGAATGTGCCGAACTTAAAGTTATACATGTACATTAATAACTCTTACTTTGAGCTTGATATTTGGGTTTTCACATATACCAACTGTGGAGCGCGGGGGATTATGCCACGTTTTGCGGCTCCCTGTTTGTGATTAAAATTTTTACCAAGTTGTTATACGATACCATACACTAATGACTATACCAAACCGGAATTTTGTGCGTACCAAACACGTACACTATAGTCATAATATGCTCACTAAACATCATTGATTATGGCACAAAAGATGCATTTATGATAGTGGTAGATCGTTTTTGTTTTATCCTAATTCTTCATTCAAGATCTTACCTTAACGAAATGCATTCGATATCATAAGATATTGTCATATTTTCACGCATTTGTCTCAGTTTTGTACGAAAATGCAATCTAGGTTAAATGTTTGAATACAACTAAAAGAGAACTTATTCTCATTTTCACATACAATTGTGGGACATATTAAAATTTTACGCTTTCACTGTTCTAATTTTGTATTGGTTTCGATAAACAATTGAAATAATATCGAGTTTTTGAAGCGTTTAGCAGGTACCCCTTTCATTTTTTTCGGGTACGATTTTTCCAGAAGTAGATACCAAACAACTAGGGCCGGATCCCGTTACCATGCAGTGGGTAGGTGTAGCTTCGACAAACGTGAAAAAATTGTCAGATCTTTGAACTTGATCAGACTAATATAATAGTAAGCTCCGTGTATCCTGTGCGAAGCAAATTACTTAACTCATACAAACGGACGGATATTTAAATATTGAGACAACAACAATAAGTTTTAAAAAAAATGAGAATGATAAGCAACTTGCTCACAATCGTTGGGGATATTCTCTTATGTGAATGAAGAAAAAAGAAGAAAAAAAAACAATATTGATCTAAAATAACTCCTTTGTTTTCGCTTTCAAAATAGTCGAAACCTCTCATTGATAGTGCATACTGCCGCGAATAGAACATTAAATGAACTATATATGAAACAGTGTGACGAGTTATACGATGTTTATAGTTGGAAACAAATTGTGGATGGATAATAAGCCATAGTAATACATTACATTTACAACAAAGCAAAACTCTTTACAACCGATGTGACTTTTCTAAGTAGGATTCAATACTCAGATCAATCTCAACACTATTCAATCGAATGTTTGAGGGATCTTACGTAATCGTCTACATGGATAAACAAAAATTTGGGGAGGATTCACTAAGATACCATCCGTTGTACTAGTGTCCATTTTATAATGTTGCAATACGCAGGGAGGTATACGACGATAACGAGACGGAACAGTGCGTGAATGAAATATACATCCACATATATGTAAACGTCTACCAAGTTGGTGCTAGGAATACCACTTAAAGATCTTAAATGTTAGTTTTTATTCTATTGATTTTCAATTAAATAATAAATACACCTATTTTTCGAATACCTTATTTCACATAGGGCTTTGGTGTGTATCAATGATCATCGAGAATTGATCTCACCAGATATTACAGAGTACTGTCAAATAAAATTAATAGCAGAAAAATACCTTCCAGCAGTTTCTTATACTTTTTAGATTTAAAACTATTTGTGGCGGGAAAAAAACGTTCATTGAAATACACTTCCACTTTCAAAAGGAAGGACAAAGTCTTCAAAGCCGCCTACTAAACCAAATTGAAAAAGACTTTATTTAATTCTTAGATTTAATGGCAGCTCCCTGAGTGATAACTTTATTGGTGATCAAGGGATAGTATTACATATGTTTCATAACTATGTTGTTATTAAACATAGATCGTTTACACACAAACATAAGTTCCTTATCTTTTAAACGTGCAGGCCTGTTAACGTAGGTGTAATGCCATGGTTATACGCAATGTTTTCATACAAACATGTAAACTGAAACATGATTAAGATAATTCCCAATAAAATGTCTTTCCTTTATAAGACATTGGAATTATGAGGACATACTAATTTCAAAATTGTAAAAGAATTATTATGATACAATTATATCCAAATTAAGGAAACTAGTTTGAATATGCGAAACGTTCATGCTATAAGCAGTATCACCTCAAAAACCATATGGCACATATATAAAACAGAGAGTATGCTACGATATCTGTATACGTTTAAAAACATTTATACAACAATCTATATCGCTAGTAGATAAGTAATACGTGCAACAATTTCGAATTAATGCTATTGTGATGAAAGCAAATATAACACAAACATGTCAACAATAAAACAAGACAATACATCACCGTATAACTGTAGTAGGATACTCACACGCTGAAAGAGAAGACAAATAAGGATTAGATAACAAACAATAAAGATTAACAGAGACGTAATACCCTGACATTAAACAGTGTCACCCACTATTATATACATCAAAATTTGCTTTTTAAATCTGCTATATAACTACTAAAATCACAGAATGAATATTGAAGGAATTCGAGGCAGTTAAAAAAAGATAACATAATTTGAATGGTTAATTAAATCGTTATATGGACAGGTAGAAATAAAAGGACTGGCAATATCCAGACATCAAACGGTGTCATTATTAAATACACTTTGAAAAAAATCAAGATGGTTTAAACAGTGTATAAGAATTTTTTCCAAACAATGTAACGTCTAGGTTTATTTTATTAAATAAGTCTTTATCTATTTTTATATAAATATCAAAGAGGTTATTGTATATTATTGATTATGACATAAATAGATAGCGGTAATTTGTACGCGATGGAATTATGTACTTTTAACAACTCACATGCACGCAAATCGCAACAGATTTTAATTCCGTATTTAAATTAATCTGCTTTTATTGGTCCTTTTAATTGTAACTGTTGTGCCGTGTTTGACACCATTTAGTTTAATGATTATTACCCATGTTTTCTTCTATAATTGTCTTTTATTTATTGTTTAACCATCAAGAATTTGGATAAAATAGCTTAAACAAAAACAAAATCATAAGTTTTTATAATATGTTGCATATTTATATTCCTTTATGAATATTTCAGACATGCTTACTCCCAACCTCACGTCAAGCTAGTTGTTAAAACAGTGTTTCCTATCTTTTATACCTATTATAACAGCAAAAATATCAAATATTCCAGCGTTTTATTATAGTTTTATGATTTATAAACTATTTGTGGACTCAGAATATGTCCATTGAAATACACTTGAACTACACCGAAAGGAAGAAAAAGACTTTCAAACCAATTATTAGGTATACTTACAACAAGCGGTATTCGTATACGCATACTCATACGGATACGTATTTGACTGATATCGATTATTTACGTAATGTTTACCATACATTCTATAAAATCCTTTACTTCCTACATCTTTCGAGACTAATTTTCGACACAGTGTTACAAATATATAAAGATGTCCGTATAGCTATAGAGCCAAAGGCCTGTTGATCGATCAAAAATCATGTGTTAAAACATTGAATACTCTTTTCAAGCATGCACTTTTATTCACTCATGTACAAATGCGACGTTCTTGACCCGAGTTTATATATTGTAGTTGATTTAATTTTGAACTATAGAAAGTAAAGTCAAATACGTCCCCGTATCCGTATGCGTATACATATACCGCGTATTGTAAGTATCACTATTAAGCATGTACCGAACTTAAAGTTATACATGTACATTAATAACTCTTACTTTGAGCTTGATATTTCGGTTTTCACATATACCAACTGAGGAGCGCGGGGGATTATGCCACGCTTTGCGGCTCCCTGTTTGTGATTAAAAGGACTAGGTATGGTAAGGGTCTTTTGTGGCCCCCAATCCGCTATTTTTCAAATTTGTTATTTTAAGAGGCTATTCTTGCATTTCAAATATTAACTACTAACCTGACATATTTATTAGAGTTATAAGGTAATATAACACTTCTAGTTGCCATGGCAACCATTTTCATTCTACACAAATTATGCAAAATGTAAAAAAAAATATCAGAATTGGCTTTTTCATGCAGTTTTTCATCTAGTTAACATAGAGCGCATTCTAGAACAAACTTCATATTTCTCAAAATAATTTATTCTGCGTGTCTGCTAATTCCCTTAAAATATAAAGTTTGTTCTAGGTTGTGCTCTATTGCTTTTAAAAGAAAAAAAACTTTAGAAAATATGCCAAAATTGACAAAATTTTCACATTTGCATAATTAATGTTCAGATTCCATGGTTATATAGCAAAAATATACTTTCTTTCAACAAGAATATCATTATTTTTTTATCAGGGGCGTATTCGTTATTTCGATCGCAAAAACTTAATTTCTAAATAGTATTACTTACTTTGAAATTTGGTAGATTTAGGGGCCAAAAAGAGCCATTACCATATCTAGTCCTTTAACCAAGTTGTTATACGATACCGTACACTAATGACTATACCAAACCGGAATTTTGTGCGTACCATACACGTACACTATAGTCATAATATGCTCACTAAACATCATCGATTATGGCACAAAGGATGTATTTATGATAAATTTGAAGTGGTAGATCATTTTTGTTTTATCCGAATTCTTCATTAAATATATTATCTTAATGAAATGCATTCGATATCATGAGATATTTTCATATATTCACGTATTTGTCTCAGTTTTGTACGGAAATGCAATCCAGATTACATGTTTGAATACAAATAAAGGAGACCTTATTCACATACAATGTTCACATACAATTGTGGGATATCTTAAAAATTTACGCTTTCACTGTTCTAATTTTTTATTGGATTCGATAAACAAATGAAATAATGTCGAGTTTTTGAAGCGATTTAGCAGGTACCCATCTCATTTTTTGGGGTACGATTTTTCCAGAAGTAGATATCAAACAACCGGGGCCGGATCCCGTTACCATACAGTGGGTAAGTGTAGCTTCGACAAACTTGAAAACTTTTGTCAGATCTTTGAACTTGGTCAGACAAATACAATAGTAAGCTCCGTGTAGTTTTTTCGAAGCAAATTACATGTACATAACTCATACAAACGGACGGATATTTTAATATTGAGACAACAACAATAAGTTTAAGAAATAAGAATGATAAGCAACTTGCTCACAGTAGTTGGGAAATATATTTCTTATCTGAGTGAAGAAAAAGAAAAAAAATGAATAAAATGATCTAAACTAATTCCTTTGTTTTCGCTTACAACGTATTCGAATCTTCTAATTGATAGTGCATACTGTCGCGAATAGAACATGAAATGGAACATATGAAACATTGGTGACGAGTTTTACGATGTTTATAGGTGAAAACAAATTGTGGATGGATATTAAGTCCATATGAATACTTTATATTTACAACAAACAACACTCTTTACAACCTATGTGACTTTCTAAGTAGGATTCGATACTCAGATAAATTAAACACTATTCAATTGAATGTTTGAGGGATCCTGGGTAATCGTCTACATGTATCAACTAAAATTTGGAGAGGATTCACTAAGATACCATCAGTTGTACTAGTGTCCATTTTATAATGTTGCAATACGCAGATGTGTCTTTTGTCAATTATACCAAATGACTTATAGCCTCAGCATATTGTGTTATTTTTTTCTATTGTTTGCGTGGCGTGTTACTACCAAAGATAAGCTAGTGTTCTGGAAATATTTCTTAGATTTCCGCTTATGGAATGTCCGAGCAGTATGACATAAATTGCGTAGTTCTTTCGAATGAGACATGAAAACGAAATATATAAAACACTTAAGTGAAGTATACAACGTTAACGAGAGGTTTATAAGGATGTGATGAATTACGGTTGTATTACCATGCTATTCGGAATCCATGTCCGCTCTAAGCGTCAAGTAGACGCTTGTAATGTTAAGCTATATGTAGGTAAAGCGTTCTAGGGCATAGGATTGTTGTAAATAGAGGGCGCTAATATCGTTGCCCGGTAGTATATAAAGCCGCTGTTTCAGCGAGAGTTTTTCTTACTGTTAGACGAGCTGTTGAAGCGAGAACACCTTCTAAGTTAACACAAGGTAAATGTAAATGTGCTTTAACAAGGCTTGCCTATATACGTCAGTTGTTAATAACTTACGGTAGAGTTGGGATCGGAGATTGACGTGCCTGAACAAGGCTTTCCTCCTCCGTCTTAAATACTCTGGAGAGTAAGTTGTAAACTGAGCCTTTGGATTGCTCGTGAATTATTGCGTTTACGTGAATGATTGAGAGTACTAGTGATTACTCTGTGAGTCCTCGGTAATATGTAATGATTGTGTGTGAATCATTGCTGGAGTGATTGCTTTGAGAGTACTCGGTAATCGTGAGTGCTCAGTAGCAGTGAGTACTGTGAGTACACAGTGATGATCTTGAGTACTCGGTAGCTCGGTTGTGTTAGGCCTTAAGAAAAGGTTCTTATAGGTGATATTACATTGATTTTATCGTACTCTTATTATATCTGTGCGAGTATGGATTATCGAATCACCCGAGGTAGGGGAGACTACCCGCATAGGCTTAACGATCACTCAGTCTTTGTTGATAATCATTTAATTGTTATACTGTTCTGTATGATTTATTCTGTTTGAATATTTTGAAGTTAGGTTATCATGATCACTCAGAGGCGCTGAGTAATCATTAGGATTGATATTGTCGATTACAATACTTTGGGATACTAGAGAGTATATAGGATCACAGCAAGGTCAGGTGTGTAATATATGTATATATTTGCACTGAGTAATTTGATAGGAACCGTACATAATGTAGACACTGTATAGATCATCGGTTAATTGTGACTGGTACGGACCCGGTATATGTCACAATGATACATAATTCGCAGTTGACGACGATTTTTTTCCTAAATATCTTAATATAATCTTATTATTATTTCTGGATATATAGTCAGTGTCTATATGTGTAGCATGGTATAATAAAAGTCAATACCATGTGTTCAAATGATAACTTCACATTAGAACAGATTAAGAATTTACCAAGACATCATCAATTCGGTCTATAGTATACATTAACTTTGACCTTTTGTAACACGAGGTAATGGCGATGAAGCGTTCTGATATTATCATTGAAACTGAAATGCATGAGCTACATTAAACCTAGACTTTTATAATACGGGGATAACATGGCAGTGTAGACAAAGTGTTATCTACACCGGAGACAGAGGGATATAATTTGTTATGTCTGTTGCCTCGAATAAAACATCAAAACGATATGAATGAAACACTGACAGCGAGTTCCAGGACGTCAATTAATTAATGAATATTTATGGGTAGATAATGCGCTGAGGACAATACATTTTTACTTAAAGAAATAAAAATCTCCAAATAAAAAAAAACAATTAGGTTAGTCGGATAACGTTCTCTGATTAGTTTAAACATAATTAATGCTCGACGTTTACAATTAAGAATATAGATTAAAAATAAGAATATCCTGGCAGAGGACGGTCTGTTGAGTATACGGTGACAGAGGGATATACTCAGTTGTGACAATTGTTTTAATTGTCCTTGTAAAGAGATAGTTTGCAGATATCTACAAATTAAAAAGATCAAAGTACTAAAGAACTGGGGTTATATTGACAGTGGTGGAATTCCATGGTTACATCCGAGGTTGATAGAGAGGTATAATGATACTTAATTCAAATATGTTATACTGAATATTACGCTTTTTTGAAAACATCAATGTGATGTATTTTTTAGTGTTTACATGCACACAGGTACTTTATATGTGCCAGAATGCTAAATATTATATTGATTTAGACAATTATTCAAAATGTCACACCTAATGTTAATAGTATTTATAACAAAAGTTTCTATGACGGCATTAAAATGAAGCATTAATCGTTATTAACATACTTAAAAATGGTTTATATATACATAACAGGGCCTAACCAGTAGGATGTGATGTTTGTCAATTTTAATGAATAATTTTTTGGGGATAGGTAAATATATCCTAGTCTTTCACTTAATTTATTTACAGTTTATCACAGCTAACATACTTAAATATTTTCTTATCTTTTGTTAGTCTACATCATATCACTGACTGTTAAAGTTTATATCGCTGACTAGACCAATGATTTCTCATCACCATGGTTTTATCATATACTAATTGTGTGTAAGCTACAATATGCCTACATGTGTAATTAAAAACGGTACATTCCCCTTGCGTTTTCTTTCTTCTATTTTCCTTCTTCTTTTAGTCTGTCTGTCTGTCTGTCTATGGGGTGTGTATGTGTGAGCGAGTGGGATAATGCTTGTTTGTGCGTTATGGCGTGTTATATATGTATGGATGTGTATCTATGTTATGGTGCTATCTATGTTTGTAATGCTATGTGTGTGTATGTTATGGTGCTATCTATGTTTGTAATGCTATGTGTATGTATGTTATCGTGCTATCTATGTTTGTAATGCTATGTGTGTGTATGTTATGGTGCTATCTATGTCCGTTATGCTATGTGTATGTATGTTATGTTGCTACTGTATCTATGTCTGTTATGTTATGTGTGTGTATGTTATGGTGCTATCTATGTTTGTTATGTTATGTGTATGTATGTTATGGTGTTATCTATGTTTGTTATGTTATGGGTATTATGTTATGATGTTATCTATGTCTGTTATGTTATGGGTATGTATGTTATGTTGCTACTGTATATATGTTTGTTATGTTGTGTGTATGCATGTTATGTAGTTATATATGTTTGTTATGTTATGTGTATGTATGGTATGGTGCTACTGTATCTATGTCCGTCATGCTATGTGTATGTATGTTATGTTGTTATCTATGTTTGTTATGTTATGGGTATGTATGTTATGTTGCTACTGTATCTATGTCCGTTATGTTATGTGTATGTATGTTATGGTGCTATCTATGTTTGTTATGTTATGCGTATGTATGTTATGGTGCTACTGTATCTATGTCCGTCATGCTATGTGTATGTATGTTATGTTGTTATCTATGTTTGAAATGTTATGTGTATGTATGCTATGGTGTTATCTATGTTTGTTATGTTATGGGTATGTATGTTATGATGTTATCTATGTCTGTTATGTTATGGGTATGTATATTATGTTGCTACTGTATATATGTTTGTTATGTTATGTGTATGCATGTTATGGTGCTATCTATGTTTGTTATGTTATGTGTATGTATGGTATGGTGCTACTGTATCTATGTTTGTTATGTTATGGGTATGTATGTTATGTTGTTATCTATGTTTGTTATGTTATGGGTATGTATGTTATGGTGTTATCTATGTTTGTTATGTTATGGGTATGTATGTTATGGTGTTATCTATGTTTGTTATGTTATGGGTATGTATGTTATGGTGTTATCTATGTTTGTTATGTTGTGTGTATGTATGGTATGGTGCTACTGTATCTATGTCCGTCATGCTATGTGTATGTATGTTATGTTGTTATCTATGTTTGTTATGTTATGTGTATGTATGGTATGGTGCTACTGTATCTATGTCCGTTATGTTATGTGTATGTATGTTAAGGTGTTATCTATGTTTGTTATGTTATGTGTATGTATGTTATGGTGCTATATATGTTTGTTATGTTATGTGTATGTATGTTATGGTGTTATCTATGTTTGTTATGTTATGGGTATGTATGTTATGTTGCTACTGTATCTATGTCCGTTATGTTATGTGTATGTATGTTATGGTGCTATCTATGTTTGTTATGTTATGGGTATGTATGTTATGGTGCTATCCATGTTTGTTATGCTATGTGTATGTATGTTATGGTGCTATCTATGTTTGTTATGTTATGGGTATGTATGTTATGGTGTTATCTATGTCCGTTATGCTATGCGTATGTATGGTATGGTGCTACTGTATCTATGTCCGTTATGCTATGTGTATGTATGTTATGGTGCTATATATGTTTGTTATGTTATGTGTATGTATGTTATGGTGCTATATATGTTTGTTATGTTATGGGTATGTATGTTATGGTGCTACTGTATTTATGTCCGTTATGTTATGTGTATGTATGTTATTGTGCTACCTATGTTTGTTATGTTATGGGTATGTATGTTATGGTGCTATCAATATTTGTTATGTTATGTGTATGTATGTAATGGTGCTACATTTTTATGTCCGTTATGCTATGTGTATTTATGTTATGGTGCTATTTATGTTTGTTATGCTATGTGTATGTATGCTATGCTATGCTACTGTCGTGATGCTATTATGTATGCATACATAATATATATATGTTGTGTTATTTGATATATATGTGTTGCTATAATATGTATGTGTGTTTGCATGGTGTGTATGTATGGTGTGTATGTATGTATGGATGTATACAGACATGCATGTATATATGTATGTATGCATCCATGTATGTGTGTATGTATACATGCATGTATGCATGTTGTGTCATGCTATGTATGCATATGTTATGCATGGTGAAACTATGATTTGTCACGTTATATATGTGCATGTATATACATAGGTATGACTTAATAAAACGTAAAGCTTGATGTCTGAGTGTTGTAGATGACTGCGTATGTATGTGTTTGCTTGGTATCCATTTATGTATATTATGTAAATTGTTTGAAAATTAAAAAAAAAAAGTATTTACATCCATCATGAATGGTTTAATGTCTTACTGTAGCTTGTAAATATCGGCACAATGTTAGGGGAAATGACAAATTTAAGATCCGAAACATAAATATTAAACATGTTCCGTAAATTACCCCAGATCACCCTGTTACTCAACGTACGACACAAATATAATTGCAATCAAATGTGACTCAGGAAAAGTACTTAGTTCCAAAATAAGCAATTGCCACTATATAAACACAGTGTTCAATTACATACATTTTCTAAAAGGTCCATTAATTGTTTTACCAAAGTCTGCATGAATAATATTTATGATATTCATATATATTAATAAATTGATAATACTTATAAAATATGATGAATAAATACACAAAGTCTATTTGTGTTAATGAAATACTCGATAACGGGGTGATCTGTACATATTTACCGGACGCGTAGTCACTGAGGACATGTGTACATAAGGAAGTGTCCTGAATAAAATTTCAAGACACATAACAGGTTTAATAGCATACAAGCTATTGTAATGTTAATAAAAAAAATTAAAAAAAAAATGTTTCAGTTGATACCAGGTGTATATCTATAAATCCCTGAATGTTGTCACTGTTTTCAGTTCTATACTTATCATACAACTTTGTGTAACGGCACTGTAAACATATCTCAGAGGTGGGAGAAGGTGAAGAATCCAGGAGAAGAAGATATTCTCAATATATCCGGATACTACGGGGAGCCAAATGGGACATTTGTGACTTTGTACACGATATCCAATTTTGTGTAGACAAAAATGAATTTTGTTCAACAAAAATGAGTTCAGATTAACAAAATTTATAACATATTACAAAAATTAGTTTTGTTATATAAACAATATTTTAGTGGACAAAAGTCATGACGAAATAAGCAAAGTAAAGTTGGACAGTTATTTGTTTTTTGTAGACAAAATTCAATTTTGTGTGCACTTTTGTGTGCACAAAATTGAACTCTGTTGTAACAAAATCACTTTCGTCTTACAAAAAATTTTTTTTTTATAATCACTTCATTTCCGTAATGACATAAATAAATGTTGTTAAACAAAATTATCTTTCAGTGGACAAAAGGCCATTTTTGTTATGACAAATTTTATTTTTGTGGACATAATTCATTTTCGTCTTGACAGAATTCAATTTCGTCTAGACAAAATTAATTTTCCTCAGTCAAGTATGCAAATGAGTCCATGTTTGACATTTACATGTAAGCTGCTAACCGATTGGTTGAAACGCTTACAGTTCGCTCATTCTTTGGCGAAGGGTAACCAGACTTGGAAGTTGTGATAGTGAACGAATATTTGTTGAATATGTAAGTAATCATTACGCTTATGACAATTCATGTGCATTTCCCTTGAAAGACTATTATCCATAGAGTATCCATTTCTGTATGTACGTAATCGGCTTGTACTTGATATCGTAACCCCTCCCATTCTACTAGGCCAATAAAGTATATTTCAGAACATGCGCCTTTCACAAGAAGTCGGGACATACTCCGCTGATCAATGTTGGTATATTAAACATCCACAAGAATTAAACGGATGTTACAAACACAGGTGCTTGCGGTCTTCATCCCGTGTTTTCCTCTAAAACAATATAGAGACAACTGCCAATCTTTGAATCCAATATAAAGGCAATCTATAAACTGAGTTATGATACTATACCCAATGAGAGGCCACTTTACAAAATCGTGATGAGACAGTTCATTTACATATATCCATATTTGGATTCGGTGACAAAGTTTACTTTTGTGACAAAAAATTGAATTTTGTGTTCTATTTTCACTTTTGTCTAACAAAACTCAATTTCGTCCATAAAAAATGATTTTGTCATGACAGAAATGAATATTGTGTAAACAAAATTGAATTTCGTTTTCAATGTTCACTTTTGTCTAACAAAACTCAATTTCGTCCACAAAAAATTAATTTTGTCATAACATAAATTAATTTTGTGTAGACAAAAATGAACTTTGTGTGCTGGAAGATAATTTTGTAAAACGAACATGATTTTGTTATGACAGAATTTAATTTGTGTACACAAAATTGATTTTGATTATAACAAAATAAAGTCCCAATTGGCGCCCCGTAGGTACTGGTAAAACAAGACTGACGCATTGTTTTGGTCTTTTAACAGCGTCAAAGTGATTCTGATAGTCGCATTCGAGGTTTGATTTAAAGGTTTTCAATTCTTGATTGACATTATGTATTTTATCAGAAACAAATATTTTTGTGTGAATACCCAATGTTATACCTGTTGATTTTTTATACAAAAGAATTCTTAATAGGACTTGTGGAATATCCCACTAATTTGTTTGCTTTAATATCGGGACATTTTATTGGGGAGTATTTACATAATAATAAGCTTTTCATGGTCATTGTATGATGACGCTGTTTGTAAATAAGGGAGAGGGGCGGATCCCAGAGGGAGACAGTAAGTGATATGGGAACCGGTCTCTCGTTGTACTGTGTGAAAAACTGGTATGCTCGGTTCTTTGGCTACCAGTTCTTACTGGGTTCTTGTCGTACTGCGGTCATTTTGATAATACATTGATGATACTGTTCGATGAAGATGATTTAGATAAATTCAGATTAACAGTATTTCATATTTTTGGGTTGTTTTATGTATGAAGTCTGTGTATTAATGTCTTGATAATTAGTTTGTGTTAATATGTGTAGCATAATAAAATAAAAGTGTATACCATACGTTCAAATGACAACTTTACGATATGACAGGTTAATAATTCGCCAATACATCATTACTGCGGTCTATAGTATGCATCAACTTTGACTTCTTTGGATTTTAATACGTTTTAAGACAATGTTATGGCGGTGAAGTGTGAAATTATCAATTAAACCGAAATGCAGGAACTAATTTAAGCATGGCCTTTAATAACTCGGAAATGGCATGACAATGCAGACAAAGCGATATTTACCTTATATAGTATGTTAGGTAATAAGTCAAATGATGTAAACACATTAGTAAAAATATAATTAATGTTCAACGTTTAGAAGTAGGAATAAATATATCCACTGATAGAGGTCGGTCTGCTATGTATACGGTGACAGAGGGATACACATATATGTAAAGTCAATTATGACAATTGTTGGTTACTATAATTGTAAAGAGAGAGTTTGCAGACATTAACTTATTAAAAATACTAATGCACTGGGACCATAGTGACGATGATATAGTTACATCCAAGGTTTTCTGACATACAGGTACATCAAACTTAATTGCAATATGTTTACACTGAATATCTAGCGCTTGGAATCATCAATGTGAAGCATTGCCCTAGTGTTTAAATGAAGACAAGTACCTTATATGGGTCAGAATGGAAAATGCTAAACTTTTGTATTGATTTTTAATATTTTTTTAACAATGTTAAATAGTTCATGTAATGAATATAGAAAACGAATTAGTACCCGTTATCAGCATAGAATGGCTTATACCTGTACAAAATGTATATACCAGGGTAAAACGAGTAAGTTGCAGATGTATGTCCATTTGAATGAATTAAGACAGATTCTGGGGGTGGGTAAATACAACACACAGGAATTAGCACAAAAAAAATCAATACATCACCATGTAACTGTAGTATGATACTCACATAGTCCTGAAAAAAAAAGAAGAAAAAAAAAACGTAAGAAGTAGTCACACAAACTAAAGGTATATAGACAGGCAATACCAAGACATTACACAGTAACTCTCCATTCAAATCACATGAATTCGTGTTGAAGCTTTCTTGCTAATAGTCCCATTGCACGGTGTCATTTTAGGAATTAATTATTTTTTTATTAATGTATTAATAGGTAGGTTCATATTTCAATTATGAGTAATAAAGGAAAACGCTTTTCGTCATGCATTAACTCTATCGGTGTATCATTATAACATCTATACATGTCTTTGCAAGTCAAGTATAAATAAAAGCATGTAGTATGGAAGTAGGTTACGCTTTCATATATGCCGTCGTCTACATTGTCCCTATACTTGTAGCTCACTTTTGTGGAGGATTTCACTTACTATATATCATCGGACAAGCGTTCTAATTATCCTTCTATTATGTTTCAATACACACATTGTTTTTATTGTCACGTACCATTACAGAAGGTCGATTATATTCATCGAATTCAGCATAATTATGTTACTGTAATGTTTCATCAATGTATCTGTTTGAAACTTATTTAATGTAAAGTATATAACTTTTAAAACCATACTGAATAGGACGACTATACTCCAGTATAACATCCGTTATTAGTCATTTTAGTGCGCCTTTTTATTTAATGTATTTTAATCAGCTTGGGTTCGTTAAGAAAACAGAAATGAGTTCATATTATCTGTAATTCTTAGAAAACGTTCCACAAACTAATTTAGTATCCAATTAGGAACATGTCTGACCTTGTTAATATCCTTTCAAACAAGATATTATTCTAAAAAAAATCTTAGGTTTCCATTTTCAAAATGTTCAAATCTTTTCCTTGGTATTGTATAGTACAATATGGTTTCTAAAGCAGGATTCCAAAATCATGTTAATTAAAATTTTAAAATTTATTTGTAATTCAAATGAATGTTAGGAGGATTCTACGTAATCGTCTACTTTATAAACTAATCTTTAGGGGGATTCACGTAGATGCCATTGATGTACTAGACATTGTTCATTCACAATGTTGACATACACTTATGAAGTGTTTTTATATCAATTATGGTAACCGACTTTAGTATACTTATTATGCTAATACATGTTTATCTACCTGTGTTCTTGGAATAGTTCGTAGGTTTTTGTTTTTGAAATACAAATGTATCCGACTAGTATGACATAAATCGCGTAGTTCCTTCGAATGGAGCATTTAATCAAAATATACAAAACACTAACAGCGAGTTATACAATGTACGACGTTGACGAGATAACAGTGAATAATGAATGCACTAGAAATACTAGTAGAGTTACCAATGGTTGTTTAAATATATGGCAATATTGTGTAATATATAACAATGCAAAAGCAGAACAATAAACACACGATTTAAAATGTCTGCTATTATACAGTCTGTCTATTCTCCTTTTCTGTGATCGACACATTTACATATGGCAAAAATTAAAACAAAACACATTGTTTTATTATGTTATTATACTATTTCCCATTTTAATACCGTTTGTTTAATTTTATGCCAAATGATTACCTATTCTTTGAATAAATAGTAGAATGAATAAATGAATCCGCTGATAGAGGGCGGTCTGCTATGTATACGGTGACAGACGGATATGTATAGTCAATTATGACAATTGTTTGTTACTATAAATATAAAGAGATAGTTTGCAGACATTTACCAATTAAAGATACTAAAGTGCTGGGGCCATAATGACAGTGGTGTAATGACATGATTGCATCCAAGGTTAACAGACATACAGGTATAATCAAACTAAATAAAACTATGATAACACTGAATAACTCGAATAAGTCTGAATGTTAAATACGTTCATGCCACGAGTGTAAAAAACTAAGTATTAATCATTAATAGCATAGAATAGTTTTTACATGTGTATGCAATGGCCAAACCAGTAGGCATTCAAGGTAGCCACACACATGTCTTTACAAGTATCAATAAACGCATTTGGAAGGGGAGTGGGTTACGTTTTCATCTATGTCGTCGTCTAACTTATACGTATATATTTAGATCACCTTTTTTTAATTTTCCTTCTATTATGTTGCAATACTAGTGGAGCGGCTAAGCATGAAAGTCGTTCAAATTTCGAAGAAAGCATGAAAGGACATCAGGTTTCAGGAAAAATTGGCATCCAAAACACACCTTCTGCGACCAAACTTTAAACGTATACACCACTATCATCGATGCTTAGGAACATTCTGATAGCTTTTAACTTCATTCAGAAGGACCGCCATTTTGAATTTCAAGATGGTCGCCAACTTTGAGAGCTATATCTGTATAAAATACATTTAATTGATTAAGCTTACTTTAAGCAAATAAACACTTGCAAATAAAGTGAGACTATACATACTTTTGAAATGTTTAATACATAAATAATTTGATTCTTATTTCAATTTATACGGCAATGTTGGATTTCAAAATAACCGCCATTTTGAAATCCAACATTGCTGTATAAACTGTTTCCCTATTTATCTGTAAAAATCAAGTTAACACTCTTAAACGTTTACACCAATATAATTGATACTGATTATTTTATCACTACTTAGGGTCATTCTGGTAGTGTTAAACTT
>SAYR01004499.1:0-11284 GCA_004382745.1 Argopecten irradians irradians
TCCATTAGCAACGTCAGGGTATACCCAAAATCTACTTAAGGAAAATCATGTTAGTTCATAGTCAACGCTACACGATACTAATCACAATCTCTAAGAAATTCAATACAGCTTAAATTCCAGCGCCTAGAGCTTGAGACTAAATATATCATAAGCACGTCAACGGTATAATACAAATCTCCTAAGAAATCATGTTAATATCTCGCTAAGGAGCCTGCGACTCAAATAAATACATAGCAAACGTCTAGGATATAACCAAATCTAACTAGAAAACGTGTTAAGTTCTCAACGGTAATACAAATCTCTTAAGAAACATGTTTAAATATCTCAGTCATAACCCCAAATCCCTAAGCAAATCATGTTAATTCTCGCGTAAGCAGCTAGCACTCAAATATTCATAGCCAACGTCAGGTATATCAAAAGCCTCTAAGAAAATCATCGATTAATTTCCGCTAGAGTTGGACTAAATATTTCATAACCAGTAACGTCAGCGTATACCAAATAATCTCATAAGAAAAACATTGTTAGTTTCTCCAGGTATACCAAAATCTCCCCTAAGAAAAACATGTTAAATTCTACAGGATATACCAACAATCCTCTAAGAAAAATCATGTTGAATTCCTCGCCTAAGAGTTGGAACATAAAATATTCATAGGCCAACGCTAACAGGTTATTCAAAAAGCCTCTAAGAAAATCATGTTAATTCTCGCTGTAGAGGTCTGGACTAAATATTCATAGTAACGTTCAAGGTATACCAAATCTCTAAGAAAAACATGTTACATTCTCGCTAGAGCATGGATGCGGACCTCAATAATCATAAGCAACGTCAGGTATACCAAATCTCTAAAGACACACGTGTTAATATCTAGCGGTATACCAAAATATCTAGAAAAACATGTTAAATTCCTCAGGCATATACCAAATCTCTAAGAAAACATTTAAATTCCCGCCCTATAGAGCTGCCGACTCAATATTCACATAGTAACGTCACGAGTATACCCAAATCTACTCAAAGAAAACATGAGTGTAATTCTCGCCTATAGAGCTGGAACAATCACATATTCATAGCCAACAAACGTCAGGACTACCAATCTCTAGAAAACATGTTAATTCTCAGCGCTAATACCAAATCTCAAAGAAAAAACATCGATTTAATTCTCCAAGGTATTATCCAAAATCTCTTAAAGAAATCAATGTTAAATTCCGCTAGAGTACTGGCACTTACAATATTCCATCAGCAACGTCAGGCGACTATACCAACAATCTCTTAAGAAAAAACCATGTTAATCTCGCCTAGAGCTGGACTTCAACTATTCATCAGTAACGATCAAGCGCTATACCAATACTCAAGAACACGTGTTAAATTCTCAGGCTATACCAAATCTCTAAGAAATCATGTTATTCATAGTAAAAACGCTCAGGTATATCAAAAGGCTACTAAGAACATCATAGTTCAATTCTCGCTAGAGTTGACTAAATATTCATACAGTAACTACACAGGCAATAATACCAAATCTCAAAGAACACGTGGTTAATTCTCCAGCGTATTTACCAAATCTCTAAGAAAATTATCGTATATTCACTAGTAACGTCAAGGTATATTCAAAAATCTCTAAGAAAACATAAGCTTTAATCTCAGGTATATACCAAATCTCTAAGAAATCATCGTTAATTCTCGCCAGAGCTGCGACATAAAACTATTCATTAGCGAACGTCAGGATATACCAAAATCTCAACAGAACACGTGTTAATCTTCTCAGGAATATACCACAATCTCTACAGAAAACTCATGTTATTCAATAGTAACGTCAGCGTATATCCAGAGAGCTTCAGATGAAGACATGTTGAGATCCGCGTTAGAGTTGCAACTAAATATTCAGTTGGGCAGTAAACGTCACAGGTATACCCAAATCGCTAAGATAAAACATAGTTAAATTCTTCTGCGTAGCAGCCCCCTGGACTCAAATATTCAAGCAACCGTCAGCGTATATCCAAATCGTCTAAAACACGTTGGTTCAATTCTGTCAGGGACGTATACCAAATCTCTAAGAAAAAACATGTTAATTCTCAGGATATACCAAATCTCTAAAGAAAAAACATCGTTAATTTCTCGCTATAGAGCCTTGGCACCTTCAATATTCATGAGTGAACGTGTCGAGTGGTGGTAGTATGCGTTCACAATCCTTTCTACAGAAAAAACATAGTTACATTCCGCATATAGAAGCGGCAACGCGACTCACATATTCATAGCCAAAACGTCAGCGCCTATACCAAATCCCCTCTAAGAAAACATGTTAATTCTTCAAGCGATATACCAATTTCTCTAAGAATTCATGTTAATTCTTGTTAGAGCCTGGGCAACTCAATATTCCATTAGCAAACGTTAGGCTAAAACCAAATCTCTAAGAAAACATGTTAATTCTCAGGTATACCAATTCTCTAAGAAATCATGTTAATTCTTGTTAGAGCTGGACTCAATATTCATAGCAACGTTAGGTATACCAAATCTCTAAGAAAACATGTTAATTCTCAGGTATACCAAATCTCTAAGAAAACATGTTAATTCTCGCTATAGAGCTGGACTCAATATTCATAGCAACGTCAGGTATACCAAATCTCTAAGAAAACATGTTAATTCTTGTTAGAGCTGGACTAAATATTCATAGCAACGTCAGGTATACCAAATCTCTAAGAAAACATGTTAATTATCGTTATAGAGCTGGACTCAATATTCATAGCAACGTCAGGTATACCAAATCTCTAAGAAAACATGTTAATTCTCAGGTATACCAATTCTCTAAGAACACGTGTTAATTCTCGCTAGAGCTGGACTCAATATTCATAGCAACGTCAGGTATATCAAATCTGTAATGCTAGGTTTACACTATGTTCCCGGCGACCACGGTAGCCACGTTTGCCAGAAACGTGGTGAGCCGTAGAATTTTGGCTATTTTTGCAACTGTATTCAAGTTGAGATAGGTCTTGTGAAGTTTTGCCACGGTCTTTTACGGATTACGTCATGGACCGTGGATATACGGGAATGTGCTGTTCCGGGAGGTTAAAGGTACACTACGGCTTTAGCACGGTCTATCAAGGATACCACTACGTTCTCACTAGGCCTGTTACGATCTGATGAGGTCTGCTACGTTTTACACGTTTTGATCGAACTCCAATACGTTTTTCACGGTCCGCCAAGGCTTACTAAGATGAAGGTCTGATGCCGGGCTTTTTGGAGCAACTGAAACAATATTTATTGCCGAAAATGTCATTTCAAACATTTTTAATTACAAAATTTGTTAAAAGCATATTTGGTATAAATATATAATTATTATAGCCAAGTGTTTCTACGCCAATACTTTTTTTCTGTACTCATTTAATCTGCCTTTTGCCATAATAGCTTTGGTATAATTTGAGGGTTTAAATGTGTTTGATAATGGCAATTTCTATTTATCAATACAAATGATTCAATGAAGTAGCGAATTTGTACCAGGCCAGGCAATGATACCCTTAACATATTTTGCTTGCAACGCAAGACCGTAATAAGACGTAACAAGCCGTATCACGTCTGACTTTCAACCGCTACAAGCCGTAAAATGCCTTGACAGAACGCATCAAAACGGTTTTCATCCACCATGGCTTGCCGTAAAAACCTTGACAAACCTGGACAAAACGGCACAAAACGTGAGCCAATCTGCACCAACCGTGATCAAACGTGGAAAAACGCAACAGAACGTCACTAAACTTGAAATCACCGTGAGATTCTGGGGAACGTGCTTGCTGCCCGTTTCACCACGGACCGTCTTAAAGTTCTATTACGGCCTCGTACGCACTGTCACGTTTTGTTACGTCAATCCCGTTTTATTACGTCCTGTGGTGTTCACCATCTGACTGCCGTAGCAAATGTTTTGACTGTTTAAAAATCTGGCACGGCATCCACGGTAATCACGGCCGCTCGCGTTGGTCTATCACGTCCTTCTGCGTTGTCTCACGTTGTCTCGCGGTCACCACGTTTTGTCCACGGTGGCCTGAAACGGGGCTGCCGTGGCCGCCGGGAACATAGTGTAAACCTAGCATAAGAAATCATGTTAATTCTCGCCAGAGCTGGACTCAATATTCATAGCAACGTCAGGTATACCAAATCTCTGAAAAAACACGTGTTAATTCTCGCCAGAGCTGGACTAAATATTCATAGCAACGTCAGGTATATCAAATCTCTAAAAACACGTGTTAATTCTCGCTATAGAGCTGGACTCAATATTCATAGTAACGTCAGGTATACCAAATCTCTAAGAAATCATGTTATTCATAGTAACGTCAGGTATACCAAATCTCTAAGAAAACATGTTAATTCTCGCTAGAGCTGGACTCAATATTCATAACAACGTCAGGTATACCAAATCTCTAAGAAAACATGTTATTCATAGTAACGTCAGGTATACCAAATCTCTAAGAAATCATGTTAATTCTCGCCAGAGCTGGACTAAATATTCATAGTAACGTCAGGTATACCAAATCTCTAAGAAAACATGTTAATTCTCGCTAGATCTGGACTAAATATTCATAGCAACGTCAGGTATACCAAATCTCTAAGAAAACATGTTAATTCTCAGGTATACCAAATCTCTAAGAAAACATGTTAATTCTCGCTATAGAGCTGGACTCAATATTCATAGTAACATCAGGTATACCAAATCTCTAAGAAAACATGTTAATTCTCGCTATAGAGCTGGACTCAATATTCATAGCAACGTCAGGTATACCAAATCTCTAAGAAAACATGTTAATTCTCGCTATAGAGCTGGACTCAATATTCATAGCAACGTCAGGTATACCAAATCTCTAAGAAAACATGTTAATTCTCAGGTATACCAAATCTCTAAGAAAACATGTTAATTCTCAGGTATACCAAATCTCTAAGAAAACATGTTAATTCTCGCTATAGAGCTGGACTCAATATTCATAGCAACGTCAGGTATACCAAATCTCTAAGAAAACATGTTAATTTTCAGGTATACCAAATCTCTAAGAAACATGTTAATTCTCAGGTATACCAAATCTCTAAGAAAACATGTTAATTATCGCTATAGAGCTGGACTCAATATTCATAGCAACGTCAGGTATACCAAATCTCTAAGAAAACATGTTAATTCTCAGGTATACCAAATCTCTAAGAAAACATGTTAATTCTCAGGTATACCAAATCTCTAAGAAAACATGTTAATTCTCGCTAGAGCTGGACTCAATATCCATAGCAACGTCAGGTATACCAAATCTCTAAGAAAACATGTTAATTCTCAGGTATACCAAATCTCTAAGAAAACATGTTAATTCTCAGGCATACCAAATCTCTAAGAAATCATGTTAATTCTCGCTAGAGCTGGACTCAATATTCATAGCAACGTCAGGTATACCAAATCTCTAAGAAATCATGTTAATTCTTGCTAGATCTGGACTAAATATTCATAGCAACGTCAGGTATACCAAATCTCTAAGAAATCATGTTAATTCTCGCTAGATCTGGACTAAATATTCATAGCAACGTCAGATACCAAATCTCTAAGAAATCATGTTAATTCTCGCTAGATCTGGACTAAATATTCATAGTAACGTCAGGTATACCAAATCTCTAAGAAAACATGTTAATTCTCAGGTATATTTAATCTCTAAGAAAACATGTTAATTCTCAGGTATACCAAATCTCTAAGAAATCATGTCAATTCTCAGGTATACCAAATCTCTAAGAAAACATGTTAATTCTCAGGTATACCAAATCTCTAAGAAAACATGTTAATTCTCAGGTATACCAAATCTCTATGAAATCATGTTAATTCTCGCTAGAGCTGGACTCAATATTCATAACAACGTCAGGTATACCAAATCTCTAAGAAAACATGTTAATTCTCGCTAGAGCTGGACTCAATATTCATAGCAACGTCAGGTATACCAAATCTCTATGAAATCATGTTAATTCTCGCTAGAGCTGGACTCAATATTCATAACAACGTCAGGTACACCAAATCTCTAGGAAATCATGTTAATTCTCGCTAGATCTGGACTAAATATTCATAGTAACGTCAGGTATACCAAATCTCTAAGAAAACATGTTAATTCTCAGGTATACCAAATCTCTAAGAAAACATGTTAATTCTCAGGTATACCAAATCTCTAAGAAATCATGTTAATTTTCGCTAGAGCTGGACTCAATATTCATAACAACGTCAGGTATACCAAATCTCTAAGAAAACATGTTAATTCTCAGGTATACCATATCTCTAAGAAATCATGTTAATTCTCGCCAGAGCTGGACTAAATAATCTCTAAGAAATCATGTTAATTCTCGCTAGATCTGGACTAAATATTCATAGTAACGTCAGGTATATAAAATCTCTAAGAAAACGTGTTAATTCTCGCTAGAGCTGGACTCAATATTCATAGCAACGTCAGGTATACCAAATCTCTAAGAAAACATGTTAATTCTCAGGTATACCAAATCTCTAAGAAAACATGTTAATTCTCAGGTATACCAAATCTCTAAGAAAACATGTTAATTCTCGCTATAGAGCTGGACTCAATATTCATAGCAACGTCAGGTATACCAATTAAACGTACCTTTGTGACATTATGACGTCATTACACAAGAAGCTCCTCCCCTTTCCATGTACATTTATTGTATTATCTAAACTCTACAGAATGTCCCGTTTATCTCGGCGATACAATAGTCCTTGTTTACCTCGGCGACTACCAATTTCACGGTATGAATTCTCTAGAGCCTGTTAATTATGAATGTATCATCAATTTTCTCGTCTCGCCCTGCTGGACCGAGACGTGCTATCAAAAATTCTCCCTTCAATTATTTATTCCTGATACAGTGCACGCACTACACTGTATATATTCTACTGTTTTTTTAACTAGTTTTCTTTGGGGCAAAGTTGTTTTCAAAAACAAATGTTTGGTTTCCGAGGAAACCAGCTGTCCATTGCCATGTTTGATCTAGAGATAGTTAGGAGTTTCCTTAACTACTAGCCACGATTTACTGCTGGAGCAGCTCCCTAAAATAGTCTGTTTCCAATGGCTACGATAGAAGTTTCATCTATAAGATTACCATAGATGATCAGAAAGGGACGTTTTATAAATATGATGACCGAGCTAATATTTAAGCATGTATCCTAAACCCATATATGCAAAATGAAACCCATTCACTTTGCATCCATGGATATTGTTTGCATTGCTAAAATAGGAATCATGTATTACTATGGATACTTGTTCACTGTAATATACTAAGCACCCTCATCACGGTAGATACACGTACATATCACAGGGATCTATGTGTATTTGGACCGAATCTCTGCGTACATGGGCCATTTTAGACGTCTCAGGGTCTAGATCGGTTTAAACATACTCTTCATGTCCAGTATAAGGACAACGGTATAAAACTTTCTAGGAGGACAACGTCTAGCTTCTCTCGGTAAAATTCCATTATTTTAGTTGAATTGATATCGTTCCTTTCAAAAACATCCTACGAAACCCTGCAATTTGCTGTCATTACGGTAATAGCGTACCCATATTTCAACAAAACTGACACAAAATCGCCCTTAATTGTGTTTTGGAAACTGAAATATTGTTTTTCAGGTGTGTCTCTGGCGTGTTGATTACGTCAAAGACAAACGATACGAGCGACACAACTTATTTTCGTTTAGCCAATAGGATTAGGTCATGTATATTTAATAAAGAAAATGTGTGTTATTGTCAGGTTCGGTTCGGACCGTTGGTAATGATATAAATCGCAGGACACAAAACGAAGAATTCAAGTGGAATTTGCTTTTCTCTTGTATTTCTTTCTCACATATCAAATATATGTGGCACATTACATAGAAATAAAATGAAAGTTCACTCGTATTGGTAATCCAATATGTAGACACCGAATTAGTTGTCTGTAGATGGCGATCCACATTAACATACGGCAACTTCCGCACGTTTTGTCAAGAAGTAAAGATGACGTAAGAAAATGTTGAACTTTGGAATTTAATGATGATAATTTTGACTTGACGGATGGCTATTCTGGAGTGTCCAGAATGTAGCTGTTGTGTTCCGTACAAAGTCGGAGACCTAACTGATTTACAAATAAAATATTTCATGCTTAAATAATGCACATACAATAAAATTACAGAATTATGATTGACAGATATCGCTCATTGGCAGATTAATCAACCGTGGTCAGTGTCCTTTAGGCAATTAGGATGGCCGTGACATTAATACGGTTACGTAATGGAATGGAACATAAAATCTTTCAGAAAAGGTATCGAAGTAAATTGCCAGAGGATATACACAGTTATCACACATATGGGGTTTTATCTCAAATGTCACAAACGTAAATATGATCAAGAATATAACCTTAGGAATGTCAAATTACACACAATAGTATTAACTGATAATTGATGTTAAAATTTAGCAACTATTAACGCAAAGTTCAAAGCACTTTAAAATTTATCACAAAATTCTTTGTGATATATACACTATATGTATATAATAAGATCAGGGACCGCAATGAACCCTGGGGAGATTGGTGATTAACCAATTGAAAAAACCAAGGAAGTATTTCAAAGCATGTAAATGATTAACGATCAATATTTGCTCACATGAAGTTAAATTTACACGAGGAAAAGACCTACAGAATTTATCATGTCATACATATCTACACATACCGATACCTTTCACCGAGATAATTCTCACAAAATTCTTACATTGGCGCCATGATTGATTATACCGATTCCGGCGACATGTTTTAACTAGCGTCGGAGGGCAGACGTCCTTTCTAAAATATTAATTTAACATTTTTTTTCTGTAGGTTTTCTTCAGAATTTACACTTGTTCCCCTTCTATTGGTAATACAAAAGAGGATTCCAATCTTCTGTTCCCTACATAATTGATTTGGTATGTAACTAACAGACTGTCTGAACCTCGCCTGGCCGAGGACCGTCAGTAGCTCTACTGTAGAGTCCCCTTTGTGGTAGTTATCTTGGAATATAACTTGTTATTATAGGTTCATTACGAAGTCTGTTCTATAACCAAATTTTCTCTCAAACACTGTTCCTTTGTACTTACTTCCATTTGATGCTTTCTTCTTATTACGATTTTCTATACAAATAAAACTTGTTTTCCTGCTCAAGGTATAATTAAAGCCTTCATCAAAATACTTTTTTTAAATAACATACAACCAAATGTTATCCTTCGCTTTAAAGACTGAGAGTTAATGAGTCAGTGGTTAAGCAGTTTGACAAGACCTACATGTACTGAAAGTCTTGTGATCAGATTAACAAACTTCAATAATATTTGTTACAATAAAGCATTTTAGTGTGACCATACCTTGGTTGGTTTTGACGAAACAGAATTAATTGACGTAATTTGCTTATTTTAATGTCATTTTCTGGGGATTAAAGAACTCTTGTTTGTCCCTAAACGGTCTTGTCAGTAACCAAACTGCATATGTTTATGCAGTCCATCTAAACGGAAATATGACCAAGGAAAACAAACAAACAGCTATATCAACTCGTTTGTATCGCAGCTCAAGACAATCGAGGTGTGCCGATGACATTTACTAGTTAATTGGCGAGGGGTTCCGACTCGAATCTTTGAACCTATGGTAACCGTAACAGGAACATTTTTTGGTAGTTTTTTTTTTTTTTTTTTTTTGTGTTAAGATTACCGAAAAATTAAAAAGTATCTCAGAGATTCCAATTCTGAAACGAACAATGTCGTTTAACTTATCTTAACGAGGACTAATCTCCATTTCATTAGAATTTTATTCTTTGATGTGTGAGAGATAGATATGTTTCCACGGTTTTCATTAGAAACCCATTGACGACATAAGTTAACCTGACGGAACGATAGCCACGAGATATGAGAGCACCTGCCTTGTAATAAACCTTAGCCAGATACCAACGGTAGACTGCACAGAGCTCAAAGTAATTAGTCAACGTGACTAATATGTTCTCTATGATATTTTATACGTCTATAAACAAAATACAAAACTATATCCAGGACGAAACAAAAACTAGAGACCGACCAAACATGGAAACGTGTATATACACATTACACACCTTAATTGACGACTCTTGGGTGTCAGTACTATATTTACCAGCATTACATTTCGCGATTTTATAGCGTTGATGGACATATGGTAATGGTTCATACACGTGGCCCTCTTTTATAATAAGTTATTATCGTATAAGTATTAATATCATTTGATACCATAGCTATAAGGGCAAGCGAATAAACTAGACAAGCCCACTCTGGGGATTTGATTTATACCCTCCTCGAACATGAAAAACACCATACGATTATCTTACTTCCTTAAAAAGTATGGTATAATGACAAATGCGCCGTGCTCTCCCATCTGATTTCGGCAGGAGAGTAATCAGACGAGAAGATAGCCAGCCCTATGAATACCAATAAAGGAGATATCGAACTGATGAACAGGGATGATTGTAATCATATATAGCGTAGTTTACCCCAATAGCCTCTTCCGGTTGAAAACATATCATATATTTATGTGTACAAGGATCACTCCAAGGCTTTGCATTAGCCAAGAGATCAGAAGGAAACTTTAAGTATTCTCATGTCTTATTTTTCTATCACGGAATAAAGTGAAGGTTCCATCTTTCAATTAATAAAACAACTCCGTTAACACCAATGTTATAGAAGGTTTATTAACAAGCTTCCGTAACAAACAGAAACGGATAGAAGGTTTATTAACAAGCTCCTAACAACCGGAACGTGATAGGATCTATAACAAATCCCGTTAAAACGCGACGATGAAGGTTATTTAACCAAAGCTCCTGATAATATCAATGACTGTATAATGAAGTTCTTTCTCTTAAGACGCTCCGTATAACTATAGCGAAAGACCAGAGAATAGGAAGGTAAGATACAAAGACAACCCTCCGTTAACTAATGCTGACACTAGAATCTATTATAACAAGCATTACCCGTTATCCGCACACGATTTTTAGATACAGGTTTTACTCCCTGCTAGTAGCAAGGCTCCCGTTTAACAACAATATGCGATTTATATGCAAATGGTTTCAATTAATAGGAAATATTAATAACTAGCATCTCGTTAACAATCGGAACGGATTAGAAGGTCATAAATAACACAAGCATACTCTCGTTTCCGAAAGACTAAAACTTTGATAGATGAAGGTTTATAACAAGCTCCGTCCTGACACTACAAACAGCATAGAAGTGTTTATAAACCAAGCTTCCGGTTCAACAACAGTAATTATAGTGT
>SAYR01004501.1:0-13932 GCA_004382745.1 Argopecten irradians irradians
TCATCTTTTTCTGTATGCCAAGCGATTCCACCTTCCAAAATTTCTCTAAATCGCATTCGTCTTTTTTATGTGATACTAGCACGTTCATAACTGACAGTTTCTGTCGCTGATTTAGAGATGAAGTTCCTTGGTATGGTCCGGATAACAAATATCCTATTTTCGATTTTAACAGCAATAGGTCCTTTACCTCTCACGACTTTGTCTTGGACAATGTCCCAGTAATGGTCAGCTCCTATGAGAAGTGATACCTCAAACGTTTCGTCAGCTGAAAACGGGGTGAGCTAATTTCAAACCTTTTAGTGTGGGTAATTTTGCAATGTGCTTCCTAATTGGAATTAAGCGGTACTGCTATTTCGGTACAATTAAAACCTTGACCGGTATTTTCTCCCGTGTATTGGTTTTGTAGGTAAACCGTTCCAGAGCTGAGATGACGCACCTTGTCTCCGACTTGACCGAATCCCGATATATTAATCGTCTCTTTCCCGGTGGTTTCCATTTGTAATTTATCTGCCAATTCTTGTGTAACGAATGACCTTTGTGCACCTTCGTCAAATAGAATGTTACTTTGGACACACTGACCGTTCACACAAACTGGTGCGATGGCTGTTTTCAATAATACTTGTGAAAAGTGTACTTCTGATGCGGTGTACATCACTGAAGTAGTAGGTTCTTTGAGATTTGTCGCATTTTCGTTGTTTCGTTCTTTCGCGGAACAAATAAAAAAAACATGCGTTTTTTGCCAGGAGATACATGCTCCCAGTAGCTGCACAAAAGTTCCGGATGTAGAAAGTCGGATACAGATTATAAAGCGTGATAAACTTTGTTTCAATTGTTGGGAAAACACAGAATCTCTGATTGTAACTTCTCGGAAAAACTGTAAGAAATGTAACCGTCGTCATCATTCGAGTATATGTAACTCTACACATCGTCAAGACAACATGCAAAATGACGCGATCACATACACAACAAAACACAACGCGAAAGAACGAAACAACGAAAATGCGACAAAATCTCAAAAGAACCTACTACTTCAGTGATGTTACACCGCATCAGAAGTACACTCTTCACAAGTATTATTGAAAACAGCCATCGCACCAGTTTGTGTGAACGGTCAGTGTGTCCAAAGTAACATTCTATTTGACGAAGGTGCACAAAGGTCATTCGTTACACAAGAATTGGCAGACGATTTCCAAGTGTACTGCACGTGTATTAGCGCATGTAAATAGGCATACATATACTTTCTTGTCCCGTCCATTGTGTTTCACATGTATTGCACCGGTAAAATCTACGCTGCACCATTCACTGTTACTGGCGTAGATTTTACCGGTGCAATACATGTGAAACACAATGGACGGGACAAGAAAAGTATATGTATGTCTATTTACATGCGCTAATACACGTGCAGTACACTTGGAAACGTTCAGGATTTAACAGAGGAAACATTCTCATGGCTTTCCGTCGTTTCATTAGCAGGAAATCCTTACCACGAGTTATGATTTCAGACCAACGGAACAACATTTGTTAGCGCCGCAGAAGAATAAGGAAACTTACGGAATCGACACTTGTACACCAATCTCTTAATAATTATGGAACAACATGGAAATTTATCCAAAGAGAGCACCATGGTACGGCGATTTTGGAAAGACTCATTGGTCTTACTAAGAATTGTCTACGAAAAGTCCTCGGACGTGCATATGTGAATTACGACTTAATGACAGTTATTACAGAGATCGAAGCTATACTCAACGACCGACCGCTCACATACATCGGTGCAGACGTTACAGAACTGTCACCATTAACCCCATCACACTTATTGTACGGAAGAAGGATTAACTCAGTACTTTACCCTTTGCAAGACACAGAAGATGAAAACGACAACTTTTTCGACATGGATACCCACAGAATTCTAAATAAAGAGATGGACAGACGATTCCAGTTAAATAGAACATTTTTGGAAGCGGTGGCGCCAGGAATACTTAACTTCTTTGCGGAATTTCACCGTGCTTCAGGCAGCAATAGTCAAGTTATCAAAGTAGGAGATATAGTTCAGGTTCACGATGATTCACCAAGGACGACGTGGAAAATTGCTGTTGTGGAGGATTTAGTATATGGTAGAGACAATCTTGTCGATCTGCAGTAATACGCACAAGTTCTGGTATCACAAATCGACCGATTATCAAGTTATTAACCCTTTGGAAGCCGTTCAGGAAGACGACAGAGACGCCAACGATGAGTCTAGTGGAGACGAGAACGATGGACCATGCAGAGACGTGAACAGAATACCACGAGTGGCAAAGATAAAAGCGAAGGAAAAACATTAAGAACTGGTGTAAAGGTTAAATACGCACGACATAAATCCTAATTTATTAAACTCTAATTAATAAATAATGTCTAAGTATATATATATAATGATGTGAAAGACTTTAATTCCACTTTTTACTTTAAATATGTTTATTTACATACTTATAATATATATTACTGTGAACATTAATATTCGCGAGGCCCCAGGATATTGTGTATTTGGCGCCAACGTAATTGGCGCGACGTTATGCGACATGTACTTAAATGACGTCACAACGATTGTGACGTTATACGCAGTTTTATTAAATAGTCAGTTGATCAATGGTATTCAAACGCGTTGGTTGTGTTTTCTCTCACTCTATCACATTCATGACATTGGTGCCGTGACCACAGTTGATCAATGGTATTCAAACGCGTTGGTTGTGTTTTCTCTCACTCTATCACATTCATGACATTGGTGCCGTGACCATCAACTGGCTATTTAATAAAACTGCGTATAACGTCACAATCGTTGTGACGTCATTTAAGTACATGTCGCATAACGTCGCGCCAATTACGTTGGCGCCAAATACACAATAATTGGTGTTCTTTTTCTACTTGTTTTTCTTATCATGCCCCACACATTTTTCAAAAGATGTATATATATTTACTGTTGTACACATTTCAACTACAGTGTACTTTTGTGATTGTCATGCCCTTGTCCTCCAAAGTTGTTTTTAAATGGTAGGGGAAGTGAATTACATTGGTAAATGATTGCAGATTTAAAGAAGTTGAATTTTTATAAGTTTTTGAAACAGGTTTTTTTTTTTTTTTGGTAGGATGCATTAGAAGTAAGTGCTAATCAGTAAAAAGTTTTTATTGGTCATTGAGGTTCACAAATATCCTCAAGGTGAGTGAATGCTGTACATACTAGGTATCTTACCTTTGGTAAAAGTCGGATTTTACAGGTAACTGGTATGGACAGGCCATTCACAAGGGTAGTAAGGATCTGAAAATAAAGTTAATGTACTAAGTGACCCCACATTTTAATGATTTGTTTAGTACATGTATTCAACCCAAAATTATCGATATTTCTGATATTGTGGTATTTTTATTTGTTTAAATGAAGTAGATACCCACATTCCAGGGCATTGAAAACGAAACAGAAATATCATAGTTCTCCATATCTTTAAATAATAGTGAAAACTATGGATTGCTCCTTACACTGGCACAAGAGCAGTATGACCATTACTGGAAACCAACTTTCTTTTTGCATGCGATTTACATCTGTGAATTTCACGATCCATGTAAATTCATGAAAGTTATCTCCATGAATTAATACAAACATCAAGTCATTCTATTGATATGAATTTCCATTCAATTTTTAAATCCGCAAATAGTATTCGTCATAAACTTAATTTTAAGGTCACCTGAGACAAAGTCTCAAGTGACCTATTCTAATCGCCTTTGTCTGTCGTGCGTCATCCGTCACACGACGATAAACAATTTACATTTTCGACTTCTTCTCAACAACCACTGAACCAAATTCATTGAAATTTTGCAGAAACTTTCCTTCGCTAAAGGTCAAACAAAATTATGAATTATATGGTCCCAGCCCCAAAGGGACCTGAGGAGTGGGGCCAAAAGTGGTAAAATAGGCTAAAACTTCAAAAATCTTCTTCTGAAATTCAGGAAATGGTAGAATCAAATACTCTTCATAGATGGAAAGTTCTTGAGATCCTTTACAAAATTTGTGAATTATGTGACCCTGGATGAAATGTAAAATCACAAAATTTAGTAGCCACGAAAAAAAGTTGGTTTACAGCAAATCAGATATTATGGTGGGCTAAGCGTAAATCAAAATGACCTTGAGTTTGCAATACTTACATCCTTGACCTTGTCAGGTTGTGTCAGTAGGGCAGCACCCATCCCTCCCTACAAACAGTCACATTACTTTGTATAATATGTCCTGATAATCAAATAAATGTTTGTGCATCATAAAGAAATCACCCTTAAAAATCTAAGCCTCATCTAATTATCCCTCGTTAACTTCCATGCAGAATTGATAGCCTATCCATGTTACATTAAGGAAATTTTTGACATGATGATAATCTCAACGTTTGTATCAGGCATCCAATTATATTATATGACTCTTTCATATGTACATATGTAGGATAGAACTATTCCACCCGAGGGTACAGAATTTTGGGTCAGAACCGAGGCTTGCCGAGGTTTCTGACCCAAAATTCTGTACCCGAGGGTGGAATAGTTCTATCCTACATAATTTACATATGAAAGAGTTATTTTCTCACATTGCTTGTCGAGTTACTTGCACGAAAGGTGAATCAGCCATTTTGTGACAAAATCTTAACTTCTTAAATAATTGATCGATTTTAAAAATAAGAACGCCATTCGAAAGAGCTCATCAAAGTTTGGTTTATATTAATAAATATAAACAAGAAATCTTAGGTAAAACGGTTTGAAATGCAAATTAAACAAATGAAATGGTAAATAAATCCGGCAAATCAATCGAAATAGAAGAAAAATGACGTCAACTTTGGCTGATATGACGTCATCTGATTGTTCGGCAATTGTGACGTCACAGCTATGTAAGATACATTTATCTTACATAGCTGTCTTTCATGGGACAACTCTTTCTTACATGGCTAGCTATGTGAGAATAATCTCTCTCTCTCTCTCTCTCTCTCTCTCTCTCTCTCTCTCAAATTTGAACAGGTGAATTTATCTTTCATTTACCTTAATGGAAAATTCTTTTGGGCAACCCATGTTGATGTCAATAGCAGAAACATCATTTTCTCTAATAAAAAAAGGGTAACAATTTGCAACATCAAAATGTGAGTTCAAAAACTATTGTTTTTAATTTGTACATGTATGCAAATAATTGTGTGAACATAATCAAACTTTAACATTTACTGATATTAACAGACAAGAAATTTCATAAGTAACCTTCAGTATTGTAAGATTATGAATACTTTGATACAATATTGATAATTTTTTTGTTGGTATCAAAGTATTCAAAAACTAAATATATTGCATCTTATCACAAAGAGAATGAGTCAGAATGTACACGTATCTACATACAGACATACATATATATATAACTATATTTCTGGTATAGACCCAAGAAAGGATTCAAAAGATTGAATGAGTTTAACTTACACTTTTTTTGCTGCCTTTAATGCTCTCTGTGCATTTGATGTCCCCTGATACAATAAAAAGACAATATCATCATTGATATTGAGATGTTCAAAAAATGCAAAAGTATTTTCATTTACCGGTATACAATATTGCCAATTTTGTATATTTATTTAATAAAAGGAAACATAAGTTACATTTATAACTTGGGCCGTTTTTGATTATACGGTTTGACTGGTTGGACCTAGTTGTTCGTTTATTAATCAAAGACAGACCTGGTGATTTTATATTGTTTTCAGACGAGCCTTGACAAAGCCCTCACAGGCCTGTATTAAAAACTGCAGGTCAGTCAGGATTTATACTTGAAATAATGACTTTAACCAACGTTCCGAATAAATGAAAATGGTCTTGAACTGTGGCCCATCTTATAACACTCTGAAAAAATTTGTATTACTCGACAGTACTTTAGGAAGAGTAGTCAGTTGTTCGTTATGTAGATGAACAACCTCAATTTAGTTTACTCCTAATACTTTGTTGTAGGTTGGCAGGGATGAGAGGGTGGGGAGAGTGGTGAGATAGAGGTATGCCTTATATACCAATTAAAAAAACAATGGAGGTATTTAGGGTGAAAGTGAAAAACAGTGGAATATCACACCTACAGAGTACAGACAGCACCAAGCCCCATATACAACATTGTGATCACCATACAAACTCATGTTGTGTAGGAGGAAGCTTGTTATTAGAGACATCTATTACTTTATACTCTAGAGATCAATATGAAATTTTGGAGCCATAATAAACATTTACAATATAAGATATAGAGATCACATTTGTAATATTTACCATTTGAAAAACTACTTTTCCTTTCTCTTCAGGGCAAGTCCTAAATACAACTGTTTCATCAGAGGATACATAATCAACTGTACCAAGTATTTCTGCAAGAAAAAATAGGATAAAACTGTACAGGTTAAGAAAGAAATTTTGAACATGTATCTAGCTTACATACCTATAATTCACTTCAAAATGTGAAGAATAATTACTAGTCTGATAAATCAGGAAAGGCAACAGCATTATGATAATTGTTTAAATAAAACTATATCATTTGACCATAAATTGTAGCAGTCAGCCATAGAAGGCTATTAGAAGCTCAGAATAGAAGTTTAGGCAAAAATCACTTACTATTTTCATATCTTGTGGTGGCTAGAATTTTAAAGTCAATCACCTCCTGAAAAAAAAAACCCAGCAAATGAAGAATTTTATAAAATTGCACTATGCATAATCTAAATAATATATAAACATAATGTTTTTAATACGTCACAGAAAACGAAGACTGAGTTATAAATGTATTACAACTTTGTTACATTTCTAACTACAATTATTTTAAGTGAATCAGCTAACCAAGAGGCTCAAGGGACCTATGTAGCTCAACTGGTTAATTTATCAACTGGTTAATTTAGTATATATATTATTACATTATCATTAGAATATATCATTACACATTACAGTATCATCTGTATTAGAATATTTATTGATTCATTGTCTGTTTGTCTCATTAATTTGAGTTTTTTTTTTAAACCAAATCAAATATTATAAGAGATATCAATTTATAATTTTCAAAAAATGGAGGTAATTTATTAACAGCCACACAGCCAAATTGACTCCTTTTGGTCCTATATCCATCAGGCCAGATAGAGGGGCAGTTAGACTCAGTTTGTAATCACCTATGATAAGTTAGCTAGGAGCTATGACTCTGGCATATAAACCATTATAAAAATTAAAAGCTCTTACCGTATATATCTACCATCAGACTATAACCAGTATTGGCTGTGGCTTATATGTGTAAAAAAAAACCTTAACAAAGTGGAAACATTCTTTGCAGCTAATATACTCTGATGCAGCTTATAATCCAGAAAATATAATGGTAACTATATGTGTTTCATGGCTGTGACTTGACGTCCATCCTACAATCAGATTTTTAACTGAAAAGCATGTGAGGGCTATGTTTTTGGTAAGGTCTGTTTTTTAAAAGGAAAGACATAGGTGGCCTATAATGTAGGTAGCACAATTGGTAGTCCATAGAGAACATCTAGCTGGTGTTCATTCTGAACTACCAGAGTTCCTTCCTCTTGTTTTACACCATCAGTTAGCTACTGTTGTAGCGGAAAAGATATTCCCTTCTGACTGACCTTTCAGTCAGTCAGAAAGTAATATCTTCTCTGCTAATCAGTAGTTATCGAGAGGAGTGAAGAAGGGAAGTAACTCTGGTAGAAGTTCCAGGTTGGAGTCCCGGTATAGGTTGCTACTATATATTTTCAACTCCTGTTAAATTATTCGGTGTCATATACGTGTGTACATTTGGATTGAGGTTAAAAACAATTGACGTGTTACTTTATTAACTTTATTTACAGTTTTATCAGGGGGGGGGAGAAAAAAATACAACTGCAAGTATAAGGGAAAAGTTAAACTATAAGTGCGGGTCTAGATACTTACTTCACAGTACACAATATCTGCTCCATATCGCAATGCCAACAACCTCATCGGAAGCGTTGAAACGCGGACCATTGGAGCTAAAATTAACTTGTTGGAATATTCCATTACATAATTTGCCATTTTCAATTTACTAAGTGGATCTTTTTTAATATTGAAGTGTTTCACGCTGAATATGCGTTAATCTTAGTATATGTCATTCTGTGTGGCAATAAATTCCACGTAAATCAATTAACTGGCATGTCTGTCCAGACTGACGAATATGTGCTGTTCTCTCGTTCTGTGCATATGGGCGCAGCCATTTTCTTTTTCATCTATCACGTCATTTTGACGCTTGGAAATTATATATAGAGTGACGTTCGTGACAAACGGATTACTGATTTGATTTTCCACGCACATGCGCAAGTGAGTATTTCGGTGGCGGCTACTTCGCATGCTTTCGGTTTGAGGTAAGATAAATTCGATGTAAACATAATCAAACAGAATGGTTCTATCGTTTACTGTTTAATCTATTTCGTCAACATATACATGAACTGTATAACTATTTGGCATTGTTTCATGCCAGAGCAATGGCAAAATCTTAAAAAAAAAATATTTGTGTTGTGGTAATTTCAACAATTTATACAACACTTCTTCAACAGTGATACAACTGTAGTCCATAGTTGATCATTGATGTGATATCTGCTTCCATGCTTTGAACATAATGATGTCATTGTTTCCTCCGTTTTAAATTTACTAACGATCTTATAAGAACGGATCGGTGCGCGTTGTACAGTTTATAGTACAGTCATTTCGACACCCAATGTAAGTCGTTTCGGTGCTTTCTGAAAGAGTGAGTCGTTTCAGTACTTCCTAAAGTCGATTAAGTACTAATAAATTGTATTGTGTAACATCAGGGAGATAAGAAAATATATAATTTTACAGAAGGCCTAGAGATTGCATGTCATGTGAAATGTTTTAAATTGATATTGATTGTTCTTTGTATACATATGTGTTTTTGTGGAGTACGGTTAAAACGGCCCCACTGCAATAACGGCCCCAGTCGAAACGGCCTCACTTTTATGTAGGCAGATATAAGACAAAGTTTATGACGGAACACATTGAGATTAATTAAAAGTAAATTTAAATGAATGAACATGTTTGTTGTCTATATTATTAAAGATGGTTGGTTAGGTTAATACTGTATACCTACATATACAAGTAAATGATGTTTCAAATGATGATTTTTTTTACGTTCACGATCTCTAGCAGCGTTTGATAGATCTAATATTCAAGTAAGAAATCAATTTGAAATGTCTTCAAAATACTTTTAGTATTGATTTCTCGTCGATTCACGTATGGTTGAGACGAAGATATTGTTGTAAAGGGAAGTGCTAGCATTTAACTGGGAAATTACTTGTACTTGTTTAGTAGGAGTTTTTGATATTTTGACAAACGGAAAATATTGAGAATGCAGTTAAAGTAATAAATATATTCAAATCTTTAATAATTGCAAATTTTTTCAATATGTTCAGTGTGTTGATTATATACATTTGTCTGCTAAATGTTCACTGTAAAATATGTGGTAAGTTTTGCTTGTAACATTATCTTACAAAACGAATTACATGTAGCTCACATATCAGTATCTAAGAAATTACAAGAAATAGATTATCTTTCTCATTAATTAAATAGAAAACGTCCAAATGATAGTATGTGAAACATTTTGTTAAACTATTAGAAATCAAATGTACATGTGTCAAAAATTTAGTGAATTTGAGCAAATGTTTGTTCTTAGTTATGAAAGACGTTAAAATAAGTTTTAATTATGTGAATTATGATTACATGCACTGAAATTTCGAAGAGAACGGCTTGAGTTTTACATGAGACCAACAGAATGTATGAGGCAGAATTGAATTGTATCCTTTATATATAGACATGTATTGATTTACTAATATTCATGATTTGATTTGTTCTTTCCCGTACAGTTTACCGTAATTTTGTGGGATATCAGCGCCTTTACAATTACACCGTATACACTATATAATTACCATATAATTACCACGGCTAATTCATCTTGTGGTGACAACTGTCAATCATAACTTGTTATGGGTTCAGATTCTCTATTTGCTTTGTGTTTACAGTGACGATATACGCCACACTCACACAACTTTGATAAAAACATACATTCTTCATAAAATTGAAATGTATTGTAGTAGAGAAAGAGAGCACAAAACTTGGTCTTAATCTTAATTACAGTAATGTTCTTTTCTAGGGCTAATGAAATATAGTTACAAAGATTATTTTATTCTTTTATATTTTGTGCATTAAGTAATTGAGTATTAAGTAATTGAACCAACTTAAACATGTTGGAATATCGGACAAAAAAATGGTTTTCTAATAAGCATTGTAGAATATTTAGGCATAAATTCTACATGTATAATGAAATGATTAGTTACAAATTAGTGCCGTCAAGGATTTATATGTCTCATATACGTCCTTGGTGCCGTGTTTCGTATTTTTCTATCATTATAATGTACAAGACAATATATAAATTCTTATAAATAAAATAAACAAAATCAACGCTGAATATAAGCTGAAATAAACATGTGTTCCTTTTTTAAACATTTCTTGTGACGGGGCCGTTTTGACTGGGGCCGTTATTGCAGTGGGGCCGTTCTGACTGGGGCCGTTTTAACAGTGGGGCCGTTTTAACTGGGATTCTGTTTTTGTTGGGATACATGTCAGATTCAAAGGTTCATGGAATAAAATTAACTGAAAATAGGATTTTGATTGTTGTGATACTGAGGTGTCTATTTCAACTATTAAAAAAAAGCTTTAGGCTGAATTTGTAAACACAATGTGTATACTGATTTTAACAATTACTTATAGTTTTCACACAGTTTTAATCAACTTCCGACTTCGTTAGCCAAGGGTACAGTATCTAAGATACTGAACCCTTGGCATATGTCACAGGGAACACTCTAGGTTTTTGGGTAAAACTACCCTTTTTTCAAAATAGGGGAAATGTTTGGAGAAATATAGGGGAAATTGAATCTTCTTATTTTGGTCCAAAAATATATTCATTTTGATGAAAAAGTACTGTAAAACAATTGCAACTAATTTTATTTTTAGATTTACTAAAGCAAAATTTTCAGCTCAATAATGAAAAATTTGAGTTTATCATAAAATATGCAGTAGCTGTATGATAAATATGAAGAAATTTGCAAACAAAAGTCTAAGAATTAATGAAAAATAAGTCACAGGGGAAATTGTGTTATAAAAACAGTCATTATTTAGCTTCGAATGGGGAATTTTTAAAATCTTCAGGGGAATTTTAGGCCAGAGGGGAATTCATTCCTTGAGGGGAAATTACCCATAAACGGTAATAAATCAGAGCTAGATCAATCCCTTTGTCATGTCATAAGTAACATTTCCTCACACTGCCACCTGGTGGATCAACGCAGTTGAGTCCCTTCCATTTTCGTAATAAGCAACCAATGAAAAAGCTTGTATCATTGTTGTATGGATTGAAAGATGGCAGCGCACTTTAAAATGCACATGTTGATTACGACAGATTCAAAATACCAAATATAAACATGTTTGTGATTCATTTGTCAGTTTGAACACCGGTTTTTATGTTTCATGCTTTGCTTCAATGTCCAATTTTGTCAGGAGATCACAGTTTATCTTTGCATGATTTGTTTAACTTTGAGAAACAGAAACCATGCACCTATTTACTTATCCAATCTGTTTAAAGAGCAAAGTATCCATGTACTTCATCTAGCTGGTCTAAAACATTTAATAATTAACTAAATAGTAAATATGGCTCCGCTTGGAGCTGTCGTTGACGGTCATGGTAGGCTTCAAATTCAATCTACAAATGTAGGTCAATACTATCACTTCGATTAAGTTTTGTTGACATAAAAAAATTGTTTATAATAAAAAAATATTTTCATTGGTCGCCTGAACCTAGACCCATCCAATCAGAATTTGAAAGCTGGAAATCCAATTTTGACACAACATCCGCAAAGGGTTGCAGGTAGAGTATCAGATCAAATACCCTTGGCTAGTGAAGTTGAGTTTTAATACAGTGCACCCGCGATAATCCGGACACTGATAGTCCGGAAAACTCACAATCTGGACGGAAATGTCAGGGAAGATCTGTAACGTTATTTATACTCACTTGTCCGGAAATTCATATTCTGAATCCGGAGCTCCATTTTGAGAACAGAATGTAATTTTCGTTAATAAATTCTCGCAATAATCCGGACAATTTGTTGTCGCCACGTGGCGAGAAAATCCAAGGCCAGCTACAGTCATGTGTAAAATATACACTGCCAAATAGCACTAGTTAGTGTGTGTTGTCATAACAACGACTGCCAGGTCATAGCCACGGGCGTTTACCTTAACACCTATCATACGGGTACATGCAGTCATGTAACGGTTCATTGGTTTTCTATAGGAGATCAAACTTCAGTGTTTTTACTTGTAATTGAGATACGCAATATATTTTTAGCCACACGCTTTTAAACATGCAGTTTGAGTTTGAGTATGGGTACGTATGTTGTAGATACCTTACTTGTTTCGCATGCAGAATATATCGCTATGAGTATCAGATACAATAAAGTGAGATAATACTCACAAAATTAATAAGAATTTTAAATGTATGTGAATCTATTCGAATTCATCGTCTGTGGTATAAGATATAAAGGCTACGGCACATGCCATTTACACGTGTGTGACATTGTGCACGAAGTTAGACGTGAACGGGCGCGTGGTTGTTACACACGTCTGTAAGTCAGAAAGCAAAGACTTGTTGAAATGGTTATTAAAAACACACATTATACAAAATAACAATTATATGAGTTCATAAAATGTTCACAACTATTTGTTATCATAGTTTTTTATGCCAAGAACGTAGATGATATTGATCCTTGGTTAGGCAATTTGCCGTACAACAGATCAAGAGTGGGATACATAGTTATATGCATACATAGTACACAATTAACGACGGCTTTATGTTTCGTATTTTGAAAAAGAAATACGTTTATTTAATATTCTTAACGTAATGATATAAGAATACCTATACAATATAACAAAGGAAGTATTAATTATAATACACGTATGTTACATAAAAGCCTATCATCGATTACAAGGTCAAGGGGCGTAACTCGTACATGACAATTTAATTGACTAAGAACACAGAATTCGGCAGTCCGGAAAACTCGTAATCCGGACGGTTTAGGCTGGGAACCAAGGTGTCCGGATTATCAAGGGTCCACTAGTACTGTATAAAAGTAACAAGACGACTTCTGCAAGTAAAGAAACAACTTTGTACCAAAACACTTTGGGCAATAGGATGGAATCACAGCTTTGATGACGGCCATCTAGGTTAATAGGATGGAATCATTGCTTTGATGACGGCCATCTGTTAAAAATCTACAGTCATCCAGGGGTACACACCATCACATCTAGTTTGTAGTATCAGTAACACTGTTTTGTTTATTATGGCATCAAACTGTAGTCATGATGATGATGATGATGATGATATTTGCAATAAATGTAAAATGTATCTTATGATTGTAGCCAATTATGATGATGGCTGTAAATGTATAATTTTATGATTGGTTGATAGTTGTAGCCTATCATGAATATGGATGAGGATGGAAATGACTTTGGGGACCTGCAGCAGCAGGCTGAGCAGCTTACTGCTGAGATGGAGAGTGGTACTGACTTGCCGAAAACGTTTTTCTTTTTTTTCTCTTTAAAAAAAATATATAGCTTATATGTTTTCTAAGGATCTTAGCCGCGGTGTCCGGTAACTATCACACTGGAGGCCAGGCAGCTTCTGTCTAAATGTCGGCAACCCTATTCAGTCTTAGTGATTTCTAAGCAGAGTACAAGGTTAGGTTGAAGTACCTCACAAACTTACTAGTGTTATCCAGACTGAGTGGTTTATTTGTAATAAGGATGTATTGAATTCATAATTTGTTTGCTCAATTACACATTGGTATCTAATTATGGAATTAA
>SAYR01004501.1:23871-38706 GCA_004382745.1 Argopecten irradians irradians
CAGGGATGTGGGAGCTCTTCCTGTTTCCAACCTAGTTTCACCTAGATTTACATATCGTATATGAAGTTCCAGGACTTCCCCGGCATGATGGAAAAGACACCAGATCAACATTCTGCGGAGGGTTGAGTTGTTCTCCTTTAATTCGTATGAAGCACAATTCCTCATTCTTGTGAACCTCAGTGACCATAGGTGGCACAGGTGGCATTCTTTTAGGTCATAAATGAGGTCTGCAATGAAGTTTCACTCTTTGCCAAGTCTGGAAAGCACTTTTAGAGAACTTTTTACTGGAGAGTCTTTAATGGTCTCTTTGGCATACACCAGATTGTGACACAACCAGCACCTTCAAGGTGAGTGGGGAAAAGTCAGACCAATAAAAAAACATTTAACATTTATGCCCTCATTAATGACCTCGATGCATATCACCTGTGCCATTTATGGTTGCACGATGGTCCACAAGATTGATGAATAGTACTTCATACGAATTATGGAGTTATGTGCTAAAGAGAACCAATTCCCACCATTGGAAGAATGTTGCATCTGGTGTAATTTCCATTATGCCGGAGAAGTCTGAAACAGCATATACGTACGATATGTTAGAATCTGAAAGAGATCCCCATATTCCCTGAACGCTGATGTTCCTGATATGAACTCGTCATGGATGGGTCATAAAAGGCCTAGAACAAACACTGGTAATGCCAGTGTCACATGAGCTCATCGACATCGAAGACGTCGATCCGGCTTTTCGACGATTGGAGATACCGATATCTCGAGTACTCTGATTCGGACTGCATGTACCAGCTACCAGATATGCCGAGTCTCTCAGTGGATAGGTTCAGTGAGGCGAGAAAGCACGCACAATGATAATGGTTATCATTGAGAACCAGTGAAGACATATTAGTGACATTGTAGTAACCATATGACAATTTTGCTTATGCTATGCATAGGAAATAAACAATGAATGTGCTCATTTTCAAAGACACAAACGCTTTGGGAACTGTTAATGATATTAACGGAAACACAGGCTTAGCTTAGGTTACATTTGTTACGCTATCAGTAGGTTGTTGTGTTATTTTGAGACGCTGCTAATCTACAAAATTGAGGGTATAACAATAATTCTTTTTTTTGCATTTCTATATATTTTTGTTTGTTGTTTTTGTTTTTACTGATTGATAGGAGTTTAAATAAACTGATTACGAGTAATTAATTTGTTGTTGGGAAACATTTCTGCTGCGTCAAGCGAAGTATGAAAAAATTGCTGAAAAATCATCATTTTTGAGCTTAAAGCTTATTTTTTTTATTTCTTCCGTACAAATCACTACACAATATTGGATTATTTGGTCTGATATGGTATTTGTTGATTCTATTGTGGTCATTTTGATAACTCATTTGTCTACTTCGGTTGAAAAATGTTAATGTTATGACTTATTTTTCAATTTTTAGTGAAATTCGAAATGGCGGCCATCTTGATGACGTCAAACCGGAAGTTCATCCCAACTTATGCAATGTTAACATTTGGATTTGTGATCAGTGGGTCATAAGGGTTCAGAAAATATTGGTTCGGAGGTTTGGGGGGGGGGGCATGTGGGACCTCCTAGCCCATTGGCCTATTTGGGTAGAAGTCACACTAATACTGAACCGGAAGTCAATAAATTCGGTATTTTCGTTCATATTTTTCAACATTAAACAGCCAAGAAAATGAAAATTAACACTAGTTTTCTTTTTCAAGTTCCAAACCTCAACAAATTACGATTTTAAGAAATATGAATTATCCATTAAATAATACTAATAATATTAGGATTTTAAAAAAAAAATCAACAATAATATTAGGATTTTAAAAAAATCAACACATTTTTAATATAAGTGCTGTCAGTGCACAGGCGTTTTTACAGCCACAAAAAAATCAGGAATTATTTTAAATAAATCAAAATAATAAAATTTCGCTTTCAATGTTATAATTAATTCACTGTTTTACTTCTTTTGATTTCTTAGAGATATAATTATTTGGGATTGATTTAGAATATCTGTAATGTAGGTATGAAATTCAATAAATTTATGTTTCATAGTTTTTAAAGAAAAAAAAATGCTTAGAAAAGATTTCTACTAAATGATACATCCTTAAAATGAACCTTTCATTCGTGTTTGTTTAATCAATACAATTTCCATACTTATCGAAACGTAAACTAACATTTAGGGAGAATAATTATTCATTTCAACAATCAAATTTACATTTCTTTATTTGGCTCCAAAAAATCTTATTTGGCGAAAGAAATTTTCACTTTGGCGAAAATTTTGGCGACAGAATTTAAAAAAGCTGGTGTGACCTGCTAATATTTGTATTTTACAGATTTTCCTTGCCCGATGCAGTCAATATGCAGGGCCGTAGTAGTCTAGAAACATAGAAGCTGCATATGCAGACAGGTATGTGTTATATCTTTATTGATGCCGTTGTGGTTTGTCAAACATGTATTGTATTAATATATACATAGTCCTTGAAAAATATTCAAAAGTGTTGAAGAATTATTCATGGAAATATTCGTACATCTATGGTTAGATATCTGTACGCAGTCCAAAATTTTTATCACCTTTTAAATCATGAAATGATCATTGCCAAAAGAAAATCCAAAAATAGTACCAGGTATTGCACTTAAAAATACTATTGAGATACTCTTAAATCAATGTACAGTAATTAAAGTATAATTGTTTAGCTATTAGTTTAACTGATGAAATATTGAAGCTTGAAACACAAAGTCATATACAGATTCTGTAGAGAGAACCACAGGTTAGGTCTGATCACAGATCCTGATGATTATTTTACTGTAGAGAGAACCACAGGTTAGGTCTGATCACAGATCCTGGTGATTATTTTACTGTAGAGAGAACCACAGGTTAGGTCTGATCACAGATCCTGGTGATTATTTTACTGTAGAGAGAACCACAGGTTAGGTCTGATCACAGATCCTGATGATAATTTTACTGTAGAGAGAACCACAGGTCTGATCACTTGGATCAGTTTTGTATAACTTATTCTATTGGTGATTTAATTTTGCAATTTAGAATTCTAGAGTTTTTCTTAACCTAAATATCAAATATTTTTTTCGGCAATTTTTTTTCGCAAATTCCTTATCATGTGAAGTATGGTGCATTTAGTCTCATGCAAAAATTGTTTGCTGTAGGGGAATCAGGTTCTAATTCTAAAGTAATTCTTTTAATATGATCACAAATTCCAATAGGCTAAATGTTTCTGTAGAATATCATTACAAAATTTATTTAAATAAAATTATCTCAGATTGTTTTGTTTACGTCTTTAATCTCAAAAGAAATATTAATGTTTCATTATTGATTAAGTAATGGCAGATATTGTTCAAAGTATTAGTGCCAAACTTGGTCTCTATAACTGGTGTAAAATTGATTTGGACTTCCAAATTTGTTTCCAGGAAAGGTGCGTGCCAACAGAGAAATAGATTACGAGACTTTAGACAGAAAGATTCTCACACTGACGGTGAAAGCGACATCCCCTCAGGGATTGTCCTCTACAGCCAATATTGTCTTCCAGATTCAAGATATCAACGACAACGCTCCACAATTCTCACAAGCTGTAAGTTTTACATTGTTGCCAAAAACAAATTTCTTTAACATTCTTTTAATGATAATATTAAGATGAATAACATTTGCACTTAATTTACAATATGTTTTTTATATAAAAGTTATATTTCAGGGCTGCTTCATTAGATGTGAATACAAGAAAAGGGTCCATGGATACTAATATTGCTTAAAAGTACATATCCATAAAATTGGAATTCTTACACACTTTCATGCTTTCGATTGCAGAACTACACATTCACTGTCTCTGAAGGTAAACAATATCCTGAAGAAATAGGTAACATTGTGGCCACCGATGCCGACAGTAGCAGCAATGCCAATATATCCTTCAGTATAACTGGTACCAACGCTAGCCATTTCACTATCTTCATGATGGTAGGTATCAGTCTCTATTTAGTCAAGGGAGATAATTCTAGGGGAAGTAGGGCTGTTTTCATTTATTGAGAACAACTGGTTCGACAGTTTGTCAAAGTAATTCTTTCAAGTAGAAACCCTGACGGACCTGCAGTTTTTGATACACGCCTATCAGGGCTTGGTCAAGGATTATCTGAAAATAATATAAAATCACCAGATCCGTTTTAAATTCATAAATGAACAACTAGGTCCAACCAGTCAAAGTGTATGATCAGAAATGGTCATAGTGTCACTATGCATCTAGTCAAGGGAGGTAATTCTAGGAGAAGTTAGTATTACTGCATCCATCTAGTCATGGGAGGTAATTCTTTGGGAAGTTTTTGTCTGTGTACTTCTAGAAAAGGGAGGTAATTCTAGGGGATGTAACTGTTACTTGTTGTTTGAGCAGTATAACAATGGATAAGCTGGGGTTTAATCAAATGCAAGGATATTTTCAAGCTTATCAAGAGAACTTATTGAAATATCAGAAAATTTTAGTAAAATAGGATCTACATGGTACAAATATAACATTATATCATGATAAACATTTCAAGTTTTTTGGTTTTAAACAATTTTGTTTTTCTTTATTTCCAGGGAAACAACATGGTAAGTAAATCTCTGTAGATTTGTTTGCGATATAAATGGTATTACTGTGTCGGTATTAAGGATTTACTCTACAATTATCGGTGTGCTATAAATAGTATCTGTGTCGGTATTAAGGATTTACTCTACTCTGATTGGTGTGCTATAAATAGTATCTGTGTGTCTGTATTAAGGATTTACTCTACAATTATCAGTGTGCAATAGATAGTATCTGTGTGTCGGTATGAAGGATTTACTCTACTCTGATTGGTGTGCTATAAATAGTATCTATATGTTGGTATTAAGGATTTACTCTCTATACAATAAATGGTGTTTTGTGATTCTAGTTTGTACTTTGTCATCACGCTTGAGTTTTTATAGGTAAACACTAGTAGATCTGTTTATGTTATTTTTGTATATGTTTATCTAACAAGATAAAATACCAAAAGGAAGTAGTGTTCGGGTGGAAAAAACCAAATCATCATTCACAGAATTAACAATTGGGATGGTATTCACTGAGTAAGCTGTATCTAACTGTGGACGTTGACCAATCAAAACTTATTTGAAGTTCAGATCTAAGTTGCGAAAAGTGTAGATATTACAGCGAACAGTCGGGCAAGGGTGGCTAAAGTCAGTAAAAATGGTGTGAATGTATCCAGTATAATTTCCTATGAAATGGAAAAAGAAAATCTCTCGTCAAAATCTGTCTGCGTACGAAGAAATTAATTTAAAGTATGGGAATTCTAAAACGTCCTCCCGGCTCACTATGTCCGTGGTTACATTTCCACACAGCCTCGCTTTCAATGCTTTCAACTTTTCTTTACTATAATGGTCAGAACTGGGAAACTAAGCAGAACTTGACCGTCGTATTAATATGTGAGAACTTTTGGAAGGCCAATGAACGCATTTAGACTGGTTTTCTTTGCCCGACTATTTACTTTAAGTAAATTAAAGTTGAAAAGATTTTCAATCCTAGAAAAATTGTTGATATGATAAAGAAAACAAAATGTTCATAATTGAAAATGTATTAAAGAATTTTCATTGTCTTATATATTTTGATTGGATGCACCAAAGATTAAGATTCATTGATCATAGGGTAAATTTAAATCTAAAAACTTATGTATTTTTCTACTATTTTACCTATCACAGACATCTGGAACACAGTTACCACTATGACACCTGAACCTTATTTTGTTTACTCACTTTGTTTCCTCACAATTCAATTTTATTTTACTGTGTCACAGAAGAGTTATCTACCTCATTTGATAAAGATTGATATTATAATGGGCTCCTGCAGAGTGTTAAAGATTGATATTATAATAGGCTCCTGCAGAGTGTTAAAGATTGATATTAGATAATTATAACAATTTATATTAAATCATTAACCAAAGGGAGATAACTTTGTAACATGAATAACGAAGAAATAATGAAGCTAAGTAAAGAATTGCATGAGAATTGGTACAAATCAACTCATTAACTACATTTCATTAAATGTTATGTTAAAAATCTGTTGGGACCTGTGATAAGAAATACTCTACCTTTAACTCACCTTGCCTAAAGGGCCAATGAACTTAAGCCAAGGTGTGGCGTCCTTGAGATAAGGGTTGGGTCCTATATTGGGAATTAGAGATAATAATTAACCCTTGAGAAAATATAAACTCCAACTTCTAATCATGACAGTGCTACATTTAACAAGCCAGGTGATGAGCGATACAGGCACTCTGGTTTATTCATATTTGAGTCAGAGTATTTTCCAAATGAGCAGTTTGCAATTGGCTAGCTTTAGCTATATTAAATCATGATTAGCATATATAAGCAGTTATACTTCTAATTCAATATTACAGAATCTTATCAGTTTCTTATTAAAGAGCTATCATAACAATAATTTTTTTTTTTTCTAACCTCATGGAGAAATCATATCCTTTCAATGAAATAAATATCAGTCTAAAGTAGGATTGGGATTCCAGCTGGTATAAGATAGGGGGGGTTACATTCCTTAAACAAAGGCGTGCATGTCTGCATGATCTGATTTGCTTTGAAAGCTTATTATGAAAACTGCATGATGATTTTTTAACAGAGTATATAATATATACAGTAATAGAAAATTTTCTTTGGATTTCAAATCAATACTTATTTAGAGCAAGTCAACTTTATTTTTGGAAATATTTCTCAATGAAATTGATAGAAGACAAAGACAAAATGGTGTGCCTCTGTGAATGGTCTTATATATCCTCTATGTAATGTGTGTTTATATCCACAAAAGGGGAGTAATTCTATATATGGTGTAACTACACGTTTGTATAGTGTACACAGTATATTCCGTATATGGTGTGACACAAACCAAACTCTCCTATGTCTGAGGCGATTTATACCCATCCTGGTACACACACATCTGGTTTCTATGGGAACTGGGTTCCAAAAGCATGTAACTTTCTGCTTATCTTTCTTTTGTTTTTTTCTACGTTCTTTCAGCGAAGTGCCACAGTAAGTAATGCTATATGTTTTTTTTGTTGAATCCTACACCATCCCTGCTTAATTTTGTTGGATATTATTCATAGATGCATGAGCTTTTCCTAGTTTAGACGTCTTGTTCATATTAATTTTAATTAGAAAAATTGTCTCTTTTGCAGGTTTTTATATTGACAACATGTTTATTTGTGAAAACGCTTAACTGAATAATTGATGATGAAATTCATGTTGACCAAAATATTGAACATTATTGAGATAGTACCAAGTTCTTGTTGATATTACAAAAGAATCTTTCGAATATAGAATAGAATACTTCATTATTTCACAGTGGTTAAGGGATTATATACTAAGGTTAAATGGCACCTGAAATTTTGCATGGTAAAATAGCAGTTTTGCATGATGTTGGGAAAGAATAGAATAGCAATTTAGTTTAATTTAATTCAACAACTTTGATAAGTTGAATTTAATTCAACAACTTTGATACAAAAGAAACTTTATATTTTTATTTGTATTTTCAAAAATCTTAATTAAGTATAAAGCCCTATTTTGATTACCATTTGAATAATTCTTACCTACAAATATACAGAATATTGAACTATAACCTTTGACCCTGTTTCTTCCCTATGTTTAATTTCTTAACCAAAGTCTTCATACCTTAGAAATTGATATCAAATTTACAGTTATGTATTGTACCTCATTAGTTTTCCCTTATCTTTTAAATTCTAAATAGTATCTCTAAACCTTTCCAAAAACCAAATACCTTAATTACCAGTCTAAGATAATCTCCCTTTACCTTTCTAAGATAATCTCCCTTTACCATTCTAAGATAGTCTCCCTTTACCTTTCTAAGATAATCTCCTTTTACCTTTCTAAGATAATCTCCCTTTACCTTTCTGAGATAGTCTCCCTTTACCTTTCTGAGATAGTCTCCCTTTACCATTCTAAGATAGTCTCCCTTTACCTTTCTGAGATAGTCTCCTTTTACCTTTCTGAGATAGTCTCTCTTTACCTTTCTGAGATAGTCTCACCTTTCTAAAGTGTCCTACTTACAGAAAAATGTCTCCCTATAATCATCAACAATGCATCTGTTTAGATTTAGTTCCATAATTTTTCCATCGTCTACAAAAGTATAACATGTAGGTGTCACTTTGTCATGATTCTATAGAAGTAATAAATAAGGTTATATGTCAGAAACATCATTTGTTTTCATGTATGAAAAGGAAATGTGTTGTAACTAACAAATTAAATATATCGCTGCCTTATTCCCAATATATTAAACTTTTAAATCATTTTCACCCTAATAATTGTTTTTTTATTGTTTTGATTTTTTGCTCCTAACATTGCACAATTATAAATACAAAAATATATGAGGTTTTAAAAATCACAAATTGAATTTTATAAATTCTTTCATTGATGCCTAATAATAAAATTGCATTATATATACTGACCTCTTTTTGACATATTATCTATTGCAGGATATATTGTCTTTTAGGATGGCTAGCTTACCTAATTTAGGTGTTTATGATTCTGTTGTTGCGAACAAATTTCAAAAAGATTGAATCATTGCTATACAAGGTTTAAATCTAGGCATTGCTGTTATCCTACAACAAACATTTAATTATTACTTCGAAAGACTCATACAATCCTAAAATAGTCGAGATTTAGAAGTTACAATGTCCATCCAATGTGAAGCCATTTTGATATTAACTCGCTGGCCCCTAGAAATTTATAATGAACTTATTCAACATGATTGAATTAAAATAGTTAAATGTGAGTTATCATTGCCACCAAAACTAACATTTAGTTTTATAACTAGGATGGTCGAACCGCCTTTGCTACTAAACTAGCAGTTTGCCTTTTATTGTTCCATAAAGAAATGCTTATTCCTGTCCGTGTTTACCAAGCTTGGCATTGTTACATCAACAATGGAAACACATTTCCTACCAAGCTGTTTCAGTCCTTAATTCCCAAGCTAAAATCAATTAGATGCTTTTAAAGCTTGGATTTAGAGCCTTTGCTTTTCCTCAGCTAATTTTTTTAACCACAATTTTGTGATTAAGTTATCACAATCATTTTTGTAAACATTGCTAAATTGATAGACTGTTAATATAATTAAGATAACGTATTCTTTTACCTCGCTATTATAGCACATGATAAAAACATTTCATTTCTTAATATTTCTTTATTCTATGTGCATTTTTAAAAAAAATCTTGTCTTGTCAATGAAAAGAATAGAGTTTAAAAATCTTTATTTCAAGGGATCAGAATATTTAGGTATTTCTATACACATAGAAAAAAACAATATACACAAAATAGTAAAAATGGTAGCCATTTGCTTCAGCTACAAACTCAAAGCAAATAGAATTTAATTTGAGAATTATGGATAATTTTGGATGAAAAAACAACAAGCTGTTCATACTCTGACAATTTTTTGTACAGGGGAAGATCGTCGTATCCCAGAATACAGTGCTTGACTTCGAGACCACTCCGCAGTACAACCTTGTTCTTCACGCTCGGGATAATCCTGATGTCAATCGGTTTGACGTGTACAAAGAAACTTCTGTTAAGGTACAGTGGACAAACTTAATATGCTTGTTACCATGAATGACGTTTAGTTTCTTTCAAGGTCATGATGTATGGTAATGTTTTCTAAAAAATACCATAGTTTGTTATAATCAGTCACCATAACTACTGGTATCCCTATCCCATTTTCCTGTGTTATATACAGTATGGAGGTGGGAGTGTACTATCCCATTTTCCTGTGTTATATACAGTATGGAGGAGGGAGTGTACTATCCCATTTTCCTGTGTTATATACAGTATGGAGGTTCTGGTCGCGTGGATATATATGTCTCTTAATTTGAGGTCAGCTAAAAAAAAAACATTAGATAGGTGATATATAGGCTTCCTGGTCGTTTTATTCCTCTTAATTTGATGGTCAGCTAAAAAACAAACATAGATAGGTGAATATAGGCTTCTGGTCGTTAATGTCTCTTAATTTGGATGGTCAGCTAAAAAACAAACATAGATTGTGAATATAGGCTTCTGGTCATTAATGTCTCTTAATTTGATGGTCAGTCCCTAAAAAACAAAACATAGATAGGTGAATATAGGCTTCTGGTCATTAATGTCTCTAATTTGAATGGTCAGCTAAAAAACCAAACATAGATAGGTGAATATAGGCTTCTGGGTCATTAATGTCTGCTTAATTTGATGTCAGCCTAAAAAAACAAACATAGATAGGTGAATATAGGCTTCTGGTCATTAATGTCTCTAATTTGATGGTCAGCTAAAAAACAAACATAGATAGGTGAATATAGGCTTTGGTTCATTAATGTCTCTTATTGAAATGGTCCAGCTAAAAAACAACATAGATAGGTGAATATAGGCTTCTGGTCATTAATGTCTCTTAATTTGATGGTCTAAAAAAACAACATAGATAGGTTGAATATAGGCTTCTGGTCATTAATGGGTCTCTTAATTGATGGTCAGCTAAAACAACAAAACATAGATAGGTGAATATAGGCTTCTGGTCATTAATGTCTCTTAATTTGATGGTGCATAGCTAAAAAACAAACATAGATAGGTGAATATAGGCTTCTGGTCATTAATGTCTCTTAATTTGATGGTCAAGCTAAAAAACAAACATAGATAGGTGAATATAGGCTTCTGGTCATTAATGTCTCTTAATTTGATGGTCAGCTAAAAACAAATCATGATAGGTGAATATAGGCTTCTGGTCATTAATGTCTCTTAAATTTGATGGTCAGCTAAAAAAACAAACATAGATAGGTGAATATAGGCTTCTGGTCATTAATGTCTCTTAATTTGATGGTCAGCTAAAAAACAAACATAGATAGGTGAATATAGGCTTCTGGTCATTAATGTCTCTTAATTTGATGGTCAGCTAAAAAACAAACATAGATAGGTGAATATAGGCTTCTGGTCGTTATGTCTCTTATTTGATGGTCAGCTAAAAAACAAACATAGATAGGTGAATATAGGCTTCTGGTCGTTAATGTCTCTTAATTTGATGGTCAGCTAAAAAACAAACATAGATAGGTGAATATAGGCTTCTGGTCGTTAATGTCTCTTAATTTGATGGTCAGCTAAAAAACAAACATAGATAGGTGAATATAGGCTTCTGGTCATTAATGTCTCTTAATTTGATGGTCAGCTAAAAAACAAACATAGATAGGTGAATATAGGCTTCTGGTCGTTAATGTCTCTTAATTTGATGGTCAGCTAAAAAACAAACATAGATAAGGTGAAATATAGGCTTCTGGTCATTAATGTCTCTTAATTTGAGGAGCTAAAAAACAAACATAGATAGTGAATATAGGCTTCTGGTCATTAATGTCTCTTAATTTTGATGGTCAGCTAAAAAACAAACATAGATAGGTGAATATGCTTCTGGTCATAGTCTAAGTCAGCTAAAAACAAACATAGATAGGTGAATATAGGCTTCTGGTCATTAATGTCTCTTAATTTGATGGTCAGCTAAAAAACAAACATAGATAGGTGAATATAGGCTTCTGGTCATTAATGTCTCTTAATTTGATGGTCAGCTAAAAAACAAACATAGATAGGTGAATATAGGCTTCTGGTCATTAATGTCTCTTAATTGATGGTCAGCTAAAAAACAACATAGCATAGGTGAATATAGGCTTCTGGTCATTAATGTCTCTTAATTTGATGGTCAGCTAAAAACAAACATAGATAGGTGAATATAGGCTTCTGGTCATTAATGTCTCTTAATTTGATGGTCAGCTAAAAAACAAACATAGATAGGTGAATATAGGCTTCTGGTCATTAATGTCTCTTATTTGATGGTCAGCTAAAAAACAAACATAGATAGGTGAATATAGGCTTCTGGTCATTAATGTCTCTTAATTTGATGGTCAGCTAAAAAACAAACATAGATAGGTGAATATAGGCTTCTGGTCATTAATGTCTCTTAATTTGATGGTCAGCTAAAAAACAAACATAGATAGGTGAATATAGGCTTCTGGTCGTTAATGTCTCTTAATTTGATGGTCAGCTAAAAAACAAACATAGATAGGTGAATATAGGCTTCTGGTCGTTAATGTCTCTTAATTTGATGGTCAGCTAAAAAACAAACATAGATAGGTGAATATAGGCTTCTGGTCATTAATGTCTCTTAATTTGATGGTCAGCTAAAAAACAAACATAGATAGGTGAATATAGGCTTCTGGTCATTAATGTCTCTTAATTTGATGGTCAGCTAAAAAACAAACATAGATAGGTGAATATAGGCTTCTGGTCGTTAATGTCTCTTAATTTGATGTCAGCTAAAAAAACAAACATAGATAGGTTTCTTTGTTAAATTCATGTTTATAAAAGAAATACATACAGTAAACTCCTTATATAAACAGGAAATGGGATGTCATCCTCCTCCATATGTATAATAAACAAAATGGATAGTACACTCTCATACTTTATTAAGATGGAGCACTCCTAACATAACGAATGTGTCTCTATCTAAAAACAGAAATGATAGACACTCCTCCTCATACTGTATATAACACGTGGTGTTCCTCCATACTGTATAACACAGGAAAATGGGATAGTACACTCCCTCCTCCATACTGTAATATAACACAGGAAAATGGGATAGTACACTCCCTCCTCCATACTGTATATAACACAGGAAAATGGATAGTACACTCCTCCTCCATACTGTATATAAACAGGAAAATGGGATATGTACACTCCACTCCATACTGTATATACCAGGAAATGATTAGTACACCCCATACTGTAATATAGGAAAATGGATAGTAACACTCCTCCTCCATACTGTATAAACAACAGGAAAATGATAGTTAAACTTCAGTATATAACACAGGAAAATGGGATAGTAAACTCCCTCTCCATACTGTATATAACACAGGAAAATGGGTAAGTACACCCCATACGGTATATAACAAGGAATGGGATAGTAACTCCTCTCCATACTGTATATACACAAAATGGGATAGTACACCCTCCCCATACTGTATATAACACAGGAAAATGGATAGTAAACATATAACACGGAAAATGGATAGTACACTCCTCCTCCATACTGTATATAACACAGGAAAATGGGATAGTAAACTCCCTCCTCCATACTGTATATAACACAGGAAAATGGGATAGTACACTCCCTCCTCCATACTGTTATATAACACAGGAAAATTGGGATAGTACACTCCCTCCTCCATACTGTATATAAACACAGGAAAATGGGATAGTAACACTCCCTCCTCATACTGTATATAACACAGGAAAATGGGATAGTACACTCCCTCCTCCATACTGTATATAACACAGGAAAATGGGATAGTAAACTCCCTCCTCCATACTGTATATAACACAGGAAAATGGGATAGTACACTCCCTCCTCCATACTGTATATAACACAGGGAAATGGGATAGTACACTCCCTCCTCCATACTGTATATAACACAGGAAAATGGGATAGTAAACTCCCTCCTCCATACTGTATATAACACAGGAAAATGGGATAGTACACTCCCTCCTCCATACTGTATATAACACAGGAAATGGGATAGTACACCTCCCACTCCATACTGTATATAACACAGGAAATGGGATAGTACACTCCTCCTCCATACTGTATATAACACAGGAAAATGGGATAGTAAACTCCTCCTCCATACTGTATATAACACAGGAAAATGGGATAGTACACTCCCTCCTCCATACTGTATATAACACAGGAAAATGGGATAGTACAACTCCCTCCTCCATACTGTATATAACACAGGAAATGGGATAGTACACTCCCTCCTCCATACTGTATAATAACACGGAAAATGGGATAGTAACACTCCCTCCTCCATACTGTATATAACACAGGAAAATGGATAGTAAACTCCCTCCTCCATACTGTATATAACACAGGAAAATGGGATAGTACACTCCCTCTCTCCCATACTGTATATAACACAGGAAAATGGGATAGTAAACACTCCCTCCTCCATACTGTATATAACACAGGAAAATGGGATAGTACACTCCCTCCTCCATACTGTATATAACACAGGAAAATGGGATAGTAAACTCCCTCCTCCATACTGTATATAACACAGGAAAATGGGATAGTACACTCCCACCTCCATACGTATATAACACAGGAAAATGGGATAAGTACAACTCCCTTCCTCCATACTTTATATAAACACAGAAAAATGGGATAGTAAACTCCCTCCCTCCATACTGTATATAACAAGGAAAATGGGATAGTACACTCCCTCCTCCATACTTTATATAACACAGGAAAATGGGATAGTAACTCCTCCTCCATACTGTATATAACACAGGAAAATGGGATAAGTAACTCCACCTCCATACTTTATATTACACAGGAAAATGGGATAGTACACTCCCTCCTCCATACTGTTATATAACACAGGAAAATGGGATAGTAACACTCCCACCTCCATAACTGTATATAACACAGGAAAATGGATAGTACACCTCCCTCCTCCATACTTTATATAACACAGGAAAATGGATAGTACACTCCCTCCTCCATACTGTATATAACACAGGAAAAATGGGATAGTACACTCCCACCTCCATACTTTATATAACACAGGAAATGGGATAGTACCACTCCCTCCTCCATACTGTATATAACACAGGAAAATGGGATAGTACACTCCCACCTCCATACTGTATATAACACAAGGAAAATGGGATAGACACTCCCACCTCCATATTGTATATACACACAGGAAAATGGGATAGTAAAACTCGCCT
>SAYR01004501.1:39524-55763 GCA_004382745.1 Argopecten irradians irradians
GTCATAATGTCTCTTAATTTATGGTCAGCTAAAAACAAACATAGATAGGTGAATATAGGCTTCTGGTCATTAATGTCTCTTAATTTGATGGTCAGCTTAAAAAACAAACATAGATAGGTGAATATAGGCTTCTGGCATTAATGTCTCTTAATTTGATGGTCAGCTAAAAAACAAACATAGATAGTGAATATAGGCTTCTGGTCATTAATGTCTCTTATTTGATGGTCAGCTAAAAAACAAACATAGATAGGTGAATATAGGCTTCTGGTCATAATGTCTCTTAATTTGATGGTCAGCTAAAAAACAAACATAGATAGGTGAATATAGGCTTCTGGTCAGTAATGTCTCTTAATTGATGGTCAGCTAAAAAACAAACATAGATAGGTGAATATAGGCTTCTGGTCATTAATGTCTCTTAATTTGATGGTCAGCTAAAAAACAAACATAGATAGGTGAATATAGGCTTCTGGTCATTAATGTCTCTTAATTTGATGGTCAGCTAAAAAACAAACATAGATAGGTGAATATAGGCTTCTGGTCATTAATGTCTCTTAATTTGATGGTTCAGCTAAAAAAACAAACATAGATAGGTGAATATAGGCTTCTGGGCTTAATGTCTCTTAATTTGATGGTCAGCTAAAAACAAACATCAGAAGCCTATATTCACCTATCTATGTTTGTTTTTTAGCTGACCATCAAATTAAGAGACATTAATGACCAGAAGCCTATATTCACCTATCTATGTTTGTTTTTTAGCTGACCATCAAATTAAGAGACATTAATGACCAGAAGCCTATATTCACCTATCTATGTTTGTTTTTTAGCTGACCATCAAATTAAGAGACATTAATGACCAGAAGCCTATATTCACCTATCTATGTTTGTTTTTTAGCTGACCATCAAATTAAGAGACATTAATGACCAGAAGCCTATATTCACCTATCTATGTTTGTTTTTTAGCTGACCATCAAATTAAGAGACATTAATGACCAGAAGCCTATATTCAGTAAAGACAATTATTATTTCTTCACTGTGGAGACATTTGGTGGGACAAACGCTATAGGTCAAGTGTCGGCCGTGGACGCTGATAGTGGTAGTAACGGCCAAGTATCTTACTCGTTTGTCAGCCCAGACAGCAGAGGTAATTACAATCGTGTCTTTATTTTGTTATCCTTTAAGATTTAAAGTCAATTTTAAGGAACCAGAATTACTAGATTACATTTATGTATATATGACAATAATTATAATCATGTTCGTTTTGTATGTCTTGATAAAGGGGCAGATCGCCTCGAAAATTTGACAATTTTGTTTTGTCCACAGGGTTAAAATTACTTCCTTGTCCCATATTTACCATTTGAAATAATTCATATCCAACAGACTTACGTTTGATTGGATCCCAAGTCATCTGGAAAATCCTGTTGATATTACTTCTTTGACCCTGACAATAATTATATTCATAACATGTTTAATATAATACCTTCGGCATTTCACAGTTGTAAACTTCAAAAGTTACCTTTTGAAATATATTTTTCTTAGGTCAAGGTCATATATTCTATTTTAAAAATGAAATCTGCTTGTCTATATTGGAGATTTCTCTCTACAGTGACACAGTATTTCTACATCTCGGCCAACTCTGGAACTCTGTTTACCAAGGCCTCGTTAGATGGGGCATCAGTCATTGGCTCCTTCTATGTCCAAGTGATGGCCAGAGATAACGGCAATCCATTTGAGTTCTCCTATGCTAATGTTTACATCAATGTCAGTAGTGGACAACTGGACAATGGTCAGCCAGTCTGGTTTAGTCCAGCCATTGGAGAATCTATTACCATCGTGGAGGTAAGATATTATGGATTAATGTCAATAATGCTAGGGGTTTAATACCCTATAGAAGTGATTTTGATTGAAGATAAAAAAAGAAAGCTTTCTTTTTAAAATTGGTAAATCAAACAGTAATCTCCGTTTCTTTTCATTTTTTGAATAAAAAGTCACAAAAAGTTCCACATACACAATGCAATTTTATGTACACTAAATATATAAATGCAAATGTTTGGAAATTGATCTTAACATTACCAATCTGTTAGTATTTCAATTTAATTTCATTTATCGTTGATCTTTTACAGCACACAGCTCTCCAAACATCCATTTTCAATGCGTCGGCCTCGCCTCGAACACCAGGAGCAGGAATTAGTTTCAGCTTTTTGTCCAATAGTCAGGACCTTGATAAATTTGCTATCTCAGCTGACGGAAATATCCGAGTGATCGGTGACATTGACAGAGAAGAGAAGGCTGTATATGATGTTAGTATTGACCTCTTTATATTTAACAGGATCTTTTTCTTGCATTGTTATAATTCTAAGGGTATTTTACTTCTAAGTTTCTTATTATTCAAGGTCAAACATGTTATTATCAAATATTTCAAGGTCAATATACTCTCAGAATAATAGGTTAACACAGACCATACACAGAATGGAAACATAAGCAACTGTTGACCGAGAAGACATACCAATCTAACACATATTTTGATTGATAGAAACAATACTGGATTGAATTTTAAACTTAAAAGTTTATCATTCTTTTGAATCTTTCAAATGAAAATCTTTCAAAAATTTTACAATTTTTTTATTCAATATATATGTGAATTGGTTATCAAGGGCTCTTACTGAAAATCATGAATTCATATAGGTATACGTTTTATACCGTTATTTGCTATATATGTCAACAGTTAATTATTCTGGCGACGGATACACTGAATTCGACCCTGTCTGGGACTCGCCGTCTGACTGTACGAGTGCTGGACATAAACGATAATGAGCCATCGTTCAGAGATTGTCCTGATCAAACTGTAAGTAACAGAATCATTTACAAATATTTTGTTTTTACTTTTACTGTACAACCTGGTTATAAGGAAGGAATAAAGAGAAAATGGTTGTTATAGCCAAGTAGATACTATACACAGGTTATATTGTTTGAAAGTGGTCATTTTGGACCCCCTTAAAGTGGCCTTAGAAAGCAGGTGGCCGTTACATAGAGACAGTTGCTATGGCAGGTTCTGTAATTTAAGAGTTAGAAAGGTATCTGTAAATACTGTAATGTTCTGGTGAGTGTATCTGTAAATAATATAATGTTCTGGTGAGTGTATCAGTAAAAAATGTAATATTCTGATAAGTGTATTTGTAAATAATGTAATGTTCTGATAAGTGTATCTGTAAATACTGTAATGTTCTGGTGAGTGTATCTGTAAAAAATGTAATGTTCTGGTAAGTGTATCTGTAAATAATGTAATGTTCTGGTAAGTGTATCTGTAAATAATGAATTTTCTGATAAGTGTATTTGTAAATAATGTAATGTTCTGGTAAATGTATCTGTAAATTATAAATGTAATGTTCTGGTATTAAAGTGTATCTGTAAATAATGCAGTGTTCTGATAAGTGTATCTGTATATAATGTAATGTTCTGATAAGTGTATCTGTAAATAATGTAATGTTCTGGTAAGTGTATCTGTAAATAATGCAATGTTCTGGTAAGTGTATCTGTAAATAATGATATGTTCTGATAAGTGTATTTGTAAATAATGATATGTTCTGGTAAATGTATCTGTAAATTATAAATGTAATGTTCTGGTAAGTGTATCTGTAAATAATGCAATGTTCTGATAAGTGTATCTGTATATAATGTAATGTTCTGATAAGTGTATCTGTAAATAATGTAATGTTCTGGTAAGTGTATCTGTAAATAATGTAATGTTCTGGTAAGTGTATCTGTAAATAATGTAATGTTCTGGTAAATGTATTTTCAGGAATCATTATTTATCAAGCATTTTGGATTTGTTTGTCCAATACCTACCTTAGTAATATCAGAGATATAAATGTTATATAAATGTTATACATAAATGTTATATATAAATGTTATTTGACTAGCTGTTAAGAAGCTACAAGCAAAGTTCTGATTTTCTCAGCTGGAAAAATGATAAGATTCAATCTTCCTAACAAATTATTTACTGTTGAAGTGTTATAGAAAACATGAAACTTTTTTTTCAGTATTTGGAAGTTGTGAGTGTTAATGTGCGCGAGAACCAACCTGCTGAAACTTATGTTTACCGTGTGAAGGCCTGTGACTTAGATGTAGCTCCAAACAACTTCATAACATATCAGTTTACTTATGAAGATAGCACATGTAAGTGTTCAATATCTATGTTCAGGCTATCCAATTTCAGCTAATTAAAAGTAAATATTTCTAAATTGTAGGGAATTCTTTGAATCGTAAATGCATTAATAATCATTAATTACGAACTGCAGATTCTCATTTGTTCAGAATATGTAAGTATTTTAAGAGACAATTCAGTCTAAAAGTGCATTAAAATGTGCATATATATTGGAAAGAAATCAGTTCTAATGGACGTTGGAGTAGTTGTCATCATTGTTTTATGACCAGCAATGTCCACTGTACGGTTACAGCATGGCATCACTGTTATATGACCAGCAATGTCCACTGTACGCTTAAAATGTGGCATCACTGTTATATGACCAGCAATGTCCACTGTACGCTTAAAGTGTGGCATCACTGTTATATGACCAGCAATGTCCACTATACAGTTACAGTGTGGCATCACTGTTATATGACCAGTAATGTCCACTGTACAGTTACAGTGTGGCATTACTACTTTATAACCAGCAATGTCCACTGCATATTAGTTCATATTAACTGTAATAATATGTATCAAATATATTCCTTATGCAGTAAGCTACATAATAAAGCACATCATAGCTTCTGTTATTTATCAAACATTTTATGTTTATTTAATTAAATAAACAACTGAAGACTTATTTCCCATATGTTGCTATAACAACAGGTTTCCCTAACGCCACTGGAGCATTTAACCTCAATTCTGCGACTGGTGTGATTACAACCACTCAAGTTCTGGATCGGGAAATCCGCGAGATGTACCGTATTTGTGTAATAGCTAGACCTAATACTTCTTTTGGCCGAAGGAAACGAGACACAGCTGATAACATCCAGAAAATTGATGTAGTTGTTCTTGATAACAACGACAATGGTCCAGTGTTCCTTACCAGGAATATATTCAAAGGTAAACTGTTTATTGGTTCATACATAATTTGTAAGTGTTGAGCCATACAGGTACCAAAATTATAGGTCATTATTACCTGTAATTTGATCTATTTAGCTAAATTCATTTTCATTGTTATTATAATTTTTTGCTACAGCTATATTTGATCTTCCAACGGAAGAGAAAGTTGCACAACTACGAGCGGTAGACCCTGATTCTTCAGAATTCAATGGTGTTCGCTATTCAGTTACGGGTATTACCTATCAACGTCCAGATGGCCCAATTGTTATCTATGGAGCGTTCAATATCAATCCTGACACTGGCTTGGTAACAGTGAACTTCCCAACGTACAAAGCTTTTACCTCCGGATACTTCATCATCTCTGTACGGGCTGAGGACAACAGCGACTCCACCATGTTTGATACAACCACAATTAAGGTACAGTCTGCTAAAAGTTATGTTTTAGTGGTTATTTTATTTTACCTATTTTGTTACCAATAACAGCTTTCACTACAAGTTTAGTCGACATCATGAGAGAATTTTTTTTAATCTGGCTCCAATGTCTCACCCATGTATAGATACAATGTATGTTTATATATATATTATATCTTGTTTCCTATATGTTGGGTTTTTTTCAACAGGTGTATGTGGCTGAAGAAATCACTCAAATACGTGTTGTAATAGATTCAGCAGGGAATACTGATGTGGCAGACAAAGTGACCAATATGATGACGTAAGGCTATCAGTAAAATCTGGAGTTAGAGTTACTGCCCTTAGTATACTGGCTGTTATGGGAGCCTTTCAATATAATGTATCAAATCTGGAGTTAGAGTTACTGCCCTTGGTATACTGGCTGTTATGGGAGCCTTTCAATATAATGTATCAAATCTGGAATTAGAGTTACTGCCCTTGGTATACTGGCTGTTATGGGAGCCTTTCAATATAATGTATCAAAACTGGAATTAGAGTTACTGCCCTTAGTATACTGGCTGTTACATGTATATAAAGTGGCAATGTTCAGGTCATTTTGAAAGCCTTTCAATATAATAAGACAATGTGTACAACCATCTCTAATCATACTTATGTTATAGAATATAATTATGTTGTCAGGTACTGATCATAGTTTGCTGGTTTTCCTCCGAGTACTTTGGTTTTCTCCCATTTCTTATACCTGATATGTCCTTAGATTACCCTAGCTGTTACTAGGGTATAAAACAAACTAAATCTAATAATGTTTTGTGTTGAATATGAAGATTATTTTGGTCAGGTTTTAATTATCAACAAGGAGTTAATACTGTTTTATCATTATTGTACAGTGACTTAAATGCTGGCGGGATTGTAACATTCCAACAGACACAGATACGATACCACAAAGATTCCACAGGAGCAACCATTCCATCAAAGTGAGTTAATTAGGATGAGTGTTTGTGATAAAAGGATCACTCACTGAATCTGCAGATTTCTTGATGAGACTAAAAACACATGGACATGACAAGACATAAAAACATACCTGGAAAAAGTCATGAAACATTATGTTGAAGTCACCTATTATTGAAATTTGAATAGAATTTATGATGGTATTATATAACCATGTACTTCAAGAGTATTTTTAAACTGTCAGAAAATTATAAAAACTCCCATGAATAATAAATAGCAAATGGTCACTTGCTCAATATTTTTTCATGTCTTGTGGTCTATTTATAGAACAAATGTATTAATGATAAATTGTTTGTCTATTTATAGAACGAATGTATTAATGATCAATTGTTGGTCTATTTTGGAGCAAATGTATTAATGATAAATCGTTGGTCTATTTATAGAACGGATGTGTGTATGCTGGCTATCCAAAATGATAAGGTACTGGATGCGTACGATGGCCAATCTATGCTAGAGACGAGGGAGAGTATTATCCGTAATTATGGCTTCGCAGAAATTGGGGTAAGTTTTCATAGAAAAGTGTATACAATGGACTTCTGATAGTCCAGAAAACTCCAGATGGAAATGTTGCAGAACGGATAACCGTAATCTTACTGGATTATCGAAGATTCACAACTCCCAATTGATAGAACACTGTTTTCTTTGCAAATGAACATTTAACATTAAATCTGATTTTCAGAACTGAGTTTTGAACTTGTTTGGTATCATTGGATAATTCTTGGTATATACTTGATCTGTCTGTAGTTTACGGAGTATTCAGGTAACTGTGCTGTAAAACAATAACATGTCATTTGTTTGTTGTACAGACATATTCCTATTTCACGTTCCAATTTGGTGCTGTAAGTTAGACTTCCATGATTTCATTGCTGTTTAGTAATTCTATAAAAAGAAATTTCTTCTGAGTTTTTTCCCTGCCAGATATCTCTAACCAGTCATCTCTCACATAACAATCACCATAAAATAGTCTGATGATTTCTATATCCATCATTTTTGATGTGATGTGATGCTAAGCATAAACATTATTTGGGATCTTGGTATTACCTGTTGTTTTTTAATTAGGATATTTGTTGTAATTACTGTAATTGTTTTCCATTTGTTATTGGGACAAAAAATAAACTGATTACTGCAGTAATCCATCTTACCAAGGCCTTATTCATATATGTGCTACATTAAAAATAGAAAATGATCTCTCTGTATTGTTGTCTATGTGTATGTATACATGTCGGCTAATTCTGTAGGGTTATACAAGATTTTGATGTATTCTGGTTGTGTAAGGCTATGGTAGATTGATGATTTTTTACCGTGATTAGCTGACTATGGCGGTGCCCACTAGTCCCAAACTTTGCTGATTCTTAGTTATCTGATACTGTTCCTCCTAATCAAAAATATATTTTCATTTGAAATGTCAGCCAGCACTTCCATATATAAACCCTGTATCATGTCTTGTATATTTGTATTTGTTGATTAGACATGGATTATGATGGCCATTCAATCCAAAATCAATTCCATGTCTGAGACACAATATCCAAGTAATTTCCTCTACATGGCAGAGTTTAGGGTGATGATTGAAGGGAGATAACTCCAAAACAAAGGAAATGGATTAATATATTTTTATGACTTGATCAACCATGAAATACGGATAGTGTGTATTTAAATCTATCTCATCCCATCTCATATGTTAAGTTTCATGCCTTATATGTATAAATACAAGTAGCACCTAACTATGATATCCCTCTTATGTAATATATTGTTGTTGTTTTTGTTTGTTTATATAGCCATGTGAGCCTTCCACCACAAGTAACCTTGAGGGCTGGTCAGTATTCTGGTGGGTTCTGGTCGCCTTCGCCATCTTTATGTTCATCCTCATACTTATATTGATGTACGCCATCTACGCTTTATATAGAAAGTAAGTATCTGGCTATATTCTCTATCATTGTTCCCCCCTCCCCACCCCTTACTGATGTACACCATCTACACTTTATATAGAAAGTAAGTATCTGGCTATATTCTCTATCATTGTTCCCCCCTCCCCACCCCTTACTGATGTACACCATCTACACTTTATATAGAAAGTAAGTATCTGGCTATATTCTCTATCATTGTTCCCCCCTCCCCACCCCTTACTGATGTACACCATCTACACTTTATATAGAAAGTAAGTATCTGGCTATATTCTCTATCATTGTTCCCCCCTCCCCACCCCTTACTGATGTACACCATCTACACTTTATATAGAAAGTAAGTATCTGGCTATATTCTCTATCATTGTTCCCCCCTCCCCACCCCTTACTGATGTTACAATACCTTCTACCACTTCTCATATAGAAAGGTAAGTATTGCTATATTCTCTATCATCTTTCCCCCATCCTCCCCATCCATGTTTTACTGCATGTACTCTCCCATCTAACTTATATAGCCCAAGCTAATTATAAAGGAATGGCTATAATTCTCTATATATGTTCCCCATCCCTCCCTGTATGGGATGTCATTACATACCATCTAAAAACTTTCATATAAAATAAGTAATCCAAACGTGGCCGTGATATATCTCTTTATCATATTGTTCCTAGTATATGAATACTTACCTTCACCACCTTACTGGATGTAAAACAATCTACACTTATATTAGAAAAGTAAGTATCTGGCTATATTCCTATCATTGTCCCATCCCATCACCCCACATCCCTTAAATAAACATGCTAAGTTGCATAAACATCTATAGATGCCGGTATATCTCAGACTCCATTTATATAGAAAGTAAATACGTGTATTGGCTATATTCATCTATCATGTGATTTCCTTCCTCCCCACCCCTTCTGGGATGTATCCCATCTACACTTTATATAGAAAGTAAGTATCTGGCTATATTCTACTATCATTGTCCCCCTCCCTCCACCCTTACTGATGTACCCCCATCTACACTTTATAATAGAAGTATATCTGGCTATATTCTCTTATCATTGTTCCCCCCTCCCCACCACCTTACTGATGTACACCATCTAACACTTTATATAGAAAGTAAGTATCTGGCTATATTCTCTATCTTGTATTTCCCCCCCCAATACCCCACACCCCTTACTGATGTACACCAATCTTACCTTTAATATTAAGAAGTAGTATCTGGCTATATTCTCTATCATTTGTTCACCCTCCCACCCCTTACTGATGTACCCCCATCTACACTTTATATAGAAAGTAAGTATCTGGCTATATTCTCTATCATTGTTCCCCCTCCGCCACCCTTAACTTACTGATTGTACCAACCATCTACACTTTATATAGAAAGTAAGTACTCTGGCTATATTCTCTATCATTGGTTCCCCATCCTCCACCCCTTACTGAATGTCACCTCTACACTTTATATAGAAAGTAAGTATCTGGCTCATATTCTCTATCATTGTTCCCCCTCCCCCCACCTCTACTGAGTACACCATCTACACTTTATATAGAAAGTAAGTATCTGTGCTATAATTCTGCTAATCATTTGGTTCCCTTACGCCCTCCTCACCCCCCGTAAAACTCGGATGTACCCCATCTACACTTTATATAGAAAGTAAGTATCTGGCTATATTCTCTATCATTGTTCCCCCCTCCCCCCCCCTTACTGATGTACACCATCTACACTTTATATAGAAAGTAAGTATCTGGCTATATTCTCTATCATTGTCCCCCTCTCGACACCCCTTACTGATGTACACCATCTACACTTTATATAGAAAGTAAGTATCTGGCTATATTCTCTATCATTGTTCCCCCCTCCCCACCCCTTACTGATGTACACCATCTACACTTTATATAGAAAGTAAGTATCTGGCTATATTCTCTATCATTGTTCCCCCCTCCCCACCCCTTACTGATGTACACCATCTACACTTTATATAGAAAGTAAGTATCTGGCTATATTCTCTATCATTGTTCCCCCCTCCCCACCCCTTACTGATGTACACCATCTACACTTTATATAGAAAGTAAGTATCTGGCTATATTCTCTACCATTGTTCCCCCTCTCCCCATCCCTTACTGATGTACACCATCTACACTTTATATAGAAAGTAAGTATCTGGCTATATTCTCTATCATTGTTCCCCCCTCCCCACCCCTCACTGATGTACACCAATGTAGTGCATGTACGATCATCTTCTAATTAGACGTTTAATCATCAGCAGGTAGTTTTTTAGTATCGCAAGAGTAACACTATGTAATTCTAGCGTCAATGTATTTGGCTAATAGCTGTATAAGTGGGAACGATAGTATCTTGTACCGTACGCAATCCTATAGTAAATGGGATAAATTGATCTCTTAGGTTATTTATTTTTTAAGAGATATCAAAATACGTTTATATTGGGCAGATTGGTCTTTGAGTTAATAACCGCAGAGAGTTATCAGCCAAGATAAATACGTTAATAAATTTGGGTTTTTTGTATTCCTTTGCTTGTCAAACTTCTTGTAGAGATTTTTTTGTTTCACAATTAACAAATATTGCATGTAACAAAACTTATGACAGGTCGGATACAAAGGGTGGAAACTGAAAGAAGAGTACGCGACTGAAATTCTAAGCCCATTCTTGTGGATTACACTAACTACATAACAATCGTTTGCATATAGATTAGGATACGGTACATGCCATACATATACTAATCAATTGGCTATACACTCTATACATCAGCAGTACATTTAAGGAAAATATAATACTTTTCTAAGTAGTGGTACACATTAGAGTGAACAGTTTTGATTAACCATAAAATCAACCCGCCTGTTATTAAATACTCCCTTCCTGGCCAATATAATGAACTATATTTAACCTTTGACATCTCTCAGGGTTAGATACTCTCAAACGTGCAACTTTTTAGTATTATAGAGTAGACACATTTATTTTCATTTTTGTTAGTTGCATACTTTTTTAGTTTCATTTGAGTATTGCTAGTGGGACATACTATGAGCTACGTTAGATCAAGTTCATCTTAGTAATTAATAAATCCATTCCTTTGCTCGAAATCGATAGCAATACTACTTCTCTAATTTGCTGACATTCCAGACAAAGATGAATATTCTGATATCTGGACCTTGAAAATGACACACAGAAGACCTTGAAAAGAAACTTTTGATGATAGTGTTATGTCAATAGTTCTAGACAATATGGATATGAATAGTTGCAACTTAATGCTACACGTATTCAATCAGAGAGAAAGAAATGCAATATTTTTTTCATAAAATTGCGAATTAATGCTCCAGAACCATGTATACACCCGCTTATGCGAAAAATGTAAGAAAAAAATGGGCCCGTACTTTTGAACCACCAGGTCATAGAGATTTAGGTGTGGAGTTTTACTGACAGAATATGGACTCATATACACTAAATTATTTATGGGTAGAATACAGTAAGGTGACTGGAAATATATATGCAACCATTATCGTATAATACAAATATCCATTTGCTTAAACGATAGATAATGTTGTTACTATCTGATAATCCATATCAGCAGTTCTCTGAAGTAAGTGAAAAACGCTTGCTTAGCCACTCTTGTGATATACGTCCACCCGCGTGCTGATGCTATCTCTCTACCACCTCGAACTCTAAACATGAGGTCTATCTCCTACCTTACTACTCAAAACTACCCATGGTCAAACCATAGAGAGAATCTGCTACCACGCTCATTCGCAATCCTGTGTGCTATTCACTGTCATGTCACCACTGCGCTCTGAAGCCTGAGGTATCTCCTGACGCCGCATCCTTCTTCCTCACCTGAGGGTATGCTACCATAACCTCTCTCTGAACGCCCTGAGGTATTTCTATCGCTACTTACCATCCGCTGGGTTTAATATATTAGTCTACCCTGAGGCTTGATATCCGTACTCATTCTCTTGTATTCCTCGATACGCTCTGGAGGGTATTCTCCTAACCATCTCTCCTCAACCTGAAGGTATCTCTACCACCCTCTCTCAACCTGAGGCTATCTCCTAACGCCTCACTTCTCCATCACCGTGAGGTAATTACTACACATTACATCCCTCCCTCAACCTGAGGGTATCTCTACCCACCCTTCCCTCAACCTGAGGCGTATCTCTACCAACTCATCTCCCTCAAACCTGAGGGTATCTCTACTCCCATTGGCGGCGCCTCTCAACCTGAGGGTATTTTCTTCTACCACACACATGGCTGCGTATTGTTTCACCCCTCCTCAAAGCGCTGAGCTAATTCTCTACCGCACCTCACATCAAGAACTGAGTGACTCTTATCTCCTTTACATACCCTCCCTGCAAACCTGAGCTATTCCTACCACCCTCCTCAAACCTGAGGTCTATCTCTATCCTGTTCACCCTCCCTTCCAAGCCTGAGGGCTATCATCCTACCCATCCCTCCTCAACCTGAGCGGGTATCTCCTATCTCCATCGCTCGGCTTCTCACCTGAGGCGTCATTCTACCACCCTCCCTCAACCTGAGGGTGATCTCCTACCACCATCCCTCAATCTGAGGCTATTCTCTACCCATCTCCCTCAACCTTGAGGCTATCTTGCTACTCAACCCTCCCTCACTGAGGTATCGTTCATGTCAATTAGGTTCTCCCTACCAGTATCTCACCACCCCCTATCACTGATGGCTATCTCCTTGGCCACCTCCTCAACCTCTCTAGACGTCGACTGTTATCTCCTACCTGACCACTTCCCTCAACTGAAGGTATCTCCTACCATCTCGCCCTCGACTCTGCAGTTATTCATCCTGCACTCCTAACGGTATCTCCTACCCACTCTCTCAAACTGAGGGTATCTCCTACCATACCTCCTCAACCTGAGGCTATCTCCTACCACCCTCCTCAACCTTAGGGTATATCCTCCCCAACCTCAACGAACACCCCAACCCTCCCCGACCACACCTCACCCACTCACCCACTAATCCTACACCACATCTGGATTCAGCAAAGGTAAATTATGGTTACAATATTGGAAGTTAAAAATATCAATGAAAAGCTCTTTGTATCTAATCGTGTCATCCCCATAATCCATCATAGAATGGTCCATAACAATAAGAGCAGCCAAAGTTCCATCAAATGACTTTAAAGGATACAGGTATCAGATACTTGTGGTGTTTTTTTTTTAGTTAATTTGAGAAATTTACTTCATATATATACGAATATATAAAATATATAACATACAAAATTATCTATACTTTTTCAGCTACTGTGATCTTTTATTAACTATTCTGAGACAATTGTAGTTGAGAGAAACATTTCAAGTCTTCGGCCATACTTTGAGGGATAGAGAGGTTTTAACCCGCCTGAACTAGTCGCAATAGTACATATTCCCTATGGTATTCTGGATACTTTAACATTTTTCTCTCGACGAATCTTTGGTAAGGTCAGCACCTTTACTTCAATGCCACAGTCTATGTAAAAAGAAAACACACCATATGTCTAGACAGATTTTGTCAAACGTCAATTGTCATTGTATCACATTGTTTGTACGATTTCCGAGAGTCACACTCATGTAAATGGCAAGATAGACTTTTCTCGTGCTACACAAATCCTGGGGGATGGTTTTTGTAACTCGTCTAAACCACAAGACATTTACATTAACTTGTTTATTACAAAAAAATCACACTTTTTTAATACAATTAAATCATAAATTCCTTTAAGGCAAAGAAAACTTCAGGAAGAACATGCACACATCTGACAGTGTTTTCCTTTTAAGACATGAGTCTTGCAATTTACTTTATACCAAATGATTTGTCTTTTGGCCTTGGATATCACACCATGGAGACGGAAATGGTAACAGCAAGGTCAAGGCCCTCGTTGATTTATTGCCTATATTCCTATCTGAATAGGAAAAAAAGAGTTTTATGAAATAATCTGCGACCATTGTATTACGGGTAGAAATACCATGGAAATAAAGCGAAACCAACCTACATATTTGTAGATTGTTGAAAGAACATAGGAAAATAATAGGCGTATAGTTTAAAACATTTGTGTTTTATATGAACAAACATTTTTGTGAATATTTTAAAACCATCGTGTTGTGGAAACTCTAGCAAAGTCAGGCATTATATTTAATAAAATAGTCAAAATAGTGAGTCTATATATTTTATAAATTTATTTCACACTTTTAATTACTTACATTGTTTCTTGTATCCATAAAAGCTTTTGAACTGGAATGAATAATTAGAACAATGCCCCAATCTAAGCATAAAACTTTCAGTTTTCAATATCATAGAAAATCCTAATTGAAATGTGCCATAAAGATACATAAAGTTTCTTTACACTTGAATGAATAAAAGGAACAGTGACATCCAGAACTCGAACCCCGTGTATTGTAACAGAAGGCATTGGAGTTCTTCATTTGGTATTGACTGACATCATCTCGCATCACAATCAGTATTGTCACTATATACCTAGTTTGTAATGACATCCCCTACAGGGGAGCAATGATCCTATTGCGTATGTTAAACACTTTGAAATATAGAAGATATGTACACCTTCGTTTACAGCTCATTAGTGTCAAATGTTATCAGTCGCCTGTTTTATGAATACCTATTTTCAAACAACTAAGAATGACAAAGTGCTACTAATTGATCTGATCATTAAAAGTTAAAAGGAAACTTAACTGAAGAATATTCTTCCGTTTGTACATCATTTATGTGATATCTAATCATAAAAGCTTGTAGGGCACAATCTTCAGTGTGGTTTAAATGAAGGATTGGGAAAGACATGTGTTTGTGTGAGGGATGGGAAGGGTCGTGTTTCACTAGGGGTGTGGGAGAGGAGAATGTTTGGACAGGGGTTGGGTGGGGTAGAGGGTTTGGATAGGGGTGGGAAGGATAGAGGTTTGGATGGCAAGAGGGTGAATTGTTGATGGAGAGGGTAGGGTCAAGTTTGTTGGTAGTGGAAAATCTAAGGGGGGGTTGAATGTTGATGGGGGGGAAATGTAGGAGGAAGGGTAGGGTGAAGGGAGGGAGAGATGGATGGAAAGTAATTTTAATGCGGTGGGTTAGGTAATGGGGGAGTGGGAAATGCCGAGCGGGGTAGAGTGAGGGCGGAAGGTGATGTTTGATGGGGGGAGTAATGATGGGGAGGGGTAAGTCAATGGTTAGTTGGATGGGGGAGTGGAAGTTTGAGGAAGGGGTAGGGTAAGCTGGGGGGGAATGTAATTTAGAGGGGTGAGGAGGGTGGGGAAGTGAAGTGTGGGTGGGAGGTCAATGTTTGGGTGGGGAATGTCTTAATGGGGGAGGGGGGTTTGGAGGGCGGAGGTTGTGGGGATGGAGACAATGTTTGGGGTGTGACGTTGGTATGCGAGGGAAAGGGAGGGGTAGAGGTTTTGGAATGGGGCAGGAAAGGTAGAAGGTTTTGATGGAGATGGCGTGTAGGGTCAAATGTCTGGTTGGTGGTGAGTGGGGTAAAATGTCTTAATGGGAAGGGAGGGTAAGAGGGTTTGGATGGGGTCAAAGGTAAATGTTGTAATGGGTGGAGTGGGGTAGAAGGTGTAGGTGTTGTGTTGGGAAAGGGGAATTATAAAGACTGAAGATATGGGTGGAATTATAATTAGGAAGCAAAATATGTTTTAAATTTTGATCATTTTAGGATCATTTGCAGCCATGTTGGATTATTTTGGAGAAATTAAATCCCCTAATGCATTACCATTTTGTGTACAGCAGATATAAAATGTAGATGGCGTAAATCAGTAAGGGGTGGAGAAGGGAACAATGATAGAGAATATAGCAGGATACTTACTTTCGTATAAAGTGTAGA